>CAUYLG010057099.1:0-115582 GCA_963573385.1 Cacajao melanocephalus
ACTCTTACACACACACACACACACACACACACACGCACAACCTATTGAGAGGAATCTCTCATAGAGGCTAAAAATTAGAAGCAATGTTTTAGAGTGGTCATTAATTTTAGGTACATGTATATAGTATTTTAAATCTCTAACACTTAGACAAGCTTAGAAACCTGATCAAAACGAGTTTGTGATATTTGTATACTAAAGATAAACTTTTAGAACCATGAAGAGCAAAACACCCAATAATGAGTCACCGCAGGACTCATGGAAGTCCACCTAGCAGTGAAGTCTGACCTGCGGCAGCCACCGTAGTGAGGCTGATGCCTGCATCACTCCCTTGGACACTTTGTTTTTTTAAGACTGAGTCTCACTCTGTTGCCCAGAATGGAGTGCAGTGGCATGGTTTCTGCTCACTGCAACCTCTGCCTCCCAGATTCAAGCAATTCTCCTGCCTCAGCCTTCCAAGTAGCTGGGATTACAGGCACCTACCGCCATGTCTGGCTAATTTTTGTATTTTTAGTAGAGATGGGGTTTCACCATGTTGGCCAGGCTGGTCTCGAACTCTCGACCTCAAGTGATCCGCCCGCCTCAACCTCCCAAGGTGCTAGGATTCCAGGTGTGAGCCACTGCACCTGGCCTCCTTGTGCACTATTCTTAGGGGACCTACTCCATTTCAATAAACTACATGTTGGTGATAGGGCCAATGTTTATTTTGGTTTTGGCTTGTAAACAATTCACACATCAAAAACATCTCTGCCTTGCTCCTTCACTAATTCCCAGGGCCCTCCAGGTATGCTGAGCTGTTCAATAGACACGTAAAGCCTTCAGCATTAAGTCAGGAACTTTCTACTCACATCCAAGAGATCTTATTACCCCTGTGACTTGTATTTCAGCATTTTTCTTTTCCTAACTCAGATCCCCACCTGGAAGATCTTCTGTTTGTAGTTAAGCACTAAAAGTCTATATAATTCATAACCGCAAGGGCACGGAAGGCAGAGAAAACTCTAAAACCACCTGACTGGATGTGGCTTTTTGGAAGCAACATTCCTGGGATCATACAAAGCACTGTGGTTGCTGGGGCAGCACCAGAATGAAGCTCAATACAGATAACTGGGGAATCAACTCACACTATGGTCTTTGAAAAATCAACCCATTATTATAACGAAATATATCAAAACAATATAGTAGATATATAACTAATATTATTTTATATAAATATCTACTATGATTTCTAAAGGGAAATGTATTTCTCAGATGTCTGTTGGGGTTGTTTGGCTGGGAAGCGGGTGGGTAAAACAAAGAGACGCAGCTGGTGGAAAGAGAAACACTATGAGCAGGTGGCAAAAGGGAAAACAGTCAGTGGGGTCAGAATCTGAGGGTCAGACTGCAGGGTGACATCACAGGAAAGAGACTCCTGATTTGACTTTAAGAGCTCCCGAAGGGGAAATTGGGAGGTAGCATCAATAAGGGGAGAAGTACCCCCCTTATATAGGGGGAATGCTACTTCTCAGAAAAGAGGATCTTGCCCTCTGTCTATGAGAGCCCGTGAAGGGTGTAAGAGGAAAGGGCCAAAAAGTCTCTTGGTGACTGATGTAAGGACAAGAAGAATGGTGCTTCTATCCTGCATATGCGAGAGGACTCTGAGGCTTTCTGTTGC
Source organism: Cacajao melanocephalus (assembly GCA_963573385.1). NCBI lineage: Eukaryota > Metazoa > Chordata > Mammalia > Primates > Pitheciidae > Cacajao > Cacajao melanocephalus. Next base: position 1,649 of record CAUYLG010057099.1, read on the forward strand.
TATCTCATTGGTGCAAACTCCCTGTACCAACTGGAGATAAACTGTTCATTTTCTATGTGGTGACAGTTGACTGTGGAACAAACAGACATACTATAACCACCAACACACAACATGTATATGTATGTGTGTGTATATACATATAGTATGTATGTATGTGTGTATATATATAGTACGTGTGTGTATATATATAGTACATGTGTATGTATATATACAGTACCTATGTGTATGTGTGTGTGTGTATATATATATATAGTATGTATATATGTATGTGTGTGTGTGTACTCCTACTATAATATACTCACTGCCTTCAGAGGAGCCTTAGTCTAGTGGAAATGACAAAACATGTCCACAAGTAATTATAATGAAGGTGCTATGTCTGAGCTCAACAAAAGGTAGCTATTAGAAATCCTCAGGAAACAAACTCTTTCAGTGAAACTTAGGCATTGTCACTAAAGATAAGAAAAAGACAAGGACACATACTATCACTGGTACTACTTGATATGGAAGTAGAGACTTCACCCATGCAATAAGACAAATATTAATAAATAAGGATGAAACATAGGAGGGAAGATACAAACATTATATCTATTTAGGAATGATAAAATTGCCTACTTAGAAAACTTAAGAAAAATCATTAGAAGTAATGTTGGTAATAGTTCTGGTGAGACAACTGTAATATTCCTAAATACCAGAATTATCCACTTAGAGAACACAAGAGAAATCCATGAAAGAAAAAGATATCACAATATATATTGGAAATAAGTATAATAAGACATCTACAACACATTAGGATAGATTTCAGTTGTAATGAAAAACCTAATGAAATGCAAAGAGATGTAAAGTTTCTGAATGGGAAGACTCAATATTGCAAAGATGTCAATTGTCCTGAGACTAATTCATAAATTCAATATAGTCACAATAAGACAATCAGTGAGATTAAAAAAAAATGAACTCTACAACGTTAGCCCAAGATTCATGTGAAGGAGAAAATTCTTAAGAATAATGAAGACAATTATTTAAAAAGACGATGAGAGGAGACCTCTTTAGAGATAATATTTACAACATGTTAGTACTCTTCCAAAAGGTTATACTTGTAATACCTGATTGAATCCTCACAACAAATTCATAAGGTACCACTATTAATCCATTTGCAAGATAAGGAAACTGAGGCAAATCAAGCAAGTAACTTGCTTGAGATTCCATAGCAAGTAAGTGGAAGTGGCAGAGCTGGGATCTGCAGCCAGGCACGGTGGCTCCAGAGCTCATGTTCTTAAGTACCATAATAGACGGCTCATACTGGCACAGGACATTGATGAATAGAAAAGTAGAGAAAGTCCCAGATTTACACACATATCAAAAATTTGATTTTTGAAAACCATGGCATTTCCAAAAAATCGGAGAAATATATGTCAGTCAATACATGGTATTAATAACTGGCTATTTGGAAGGGAAACTAGTAAGATTCCTGTATTAGTTTTCTATCATTGTAACAAATTACCCAAAGTTAGCAGCTTAAAACAATACAGATTTATTACTTCACAGTTCTGTAGGTCAGAAGTTTGAAGGGGCTCAGCTGAATCTTCAGCTCTGGGTATCACAAGGTCAAAATCAAGATGTCAGCTGGCCTGGGCTCTTATCTGGAGGCTCTAGGGGAGAATTCACTTCTAAGCTCCTTGGGGTTGTTGGCAGAATTCACTTCCTTGGCACTGTAGGGCTGAGGTTCCCATTTCCTTGCTGACTGTCGGGGGGGTCTCTCTCATCTCCTTGTCACTGCTGCTCCTCATCACGTTGTCCTCTCCCTCTTTAAAGTGGCAATGGTGCAACGGCTCTTATGCTTCCAATCTCTCTAGCCACTCTCAACCCCCCTTTGCCACATTTGCCACATTCTTCTGCCTCCAGCCTCAGAAAATTCTCTGCTCTTAGTGTTCATGTGTCGAAATCGGGCCCACCACCTGGATAGTCTGGGATAATCTCCCTTTTATAAGGTCGCTGATTAGTAAACTTGATAATATTTGCAAAATCTTTTGCAATGCAATGTGCATAGTTACAGATTCCAGGCATTGGAGTATCCTTATCCCACATAACCTAATAAATTTGAGGTAGATTAAAGAGTTAAATGTATAAAATGAAACTCTCAAAAGTATAAGAAAATAAAAGAGACATTTCATAATCTAGGTTAGAGAGTACCTTCCTAAGCAAGCTTGGAAACCACAGAGAAAAAGATAGAAGATAATATTCTCAAAAAATTAAAATATTGAATAAAAACGTTAAAAGATAAGCAATTCTGAGAAAGTATTTGCAACTCATCTAACAAATCATTAACCTACAGACTATGTAAAAAATAAACTTCTTTTTTTTTTTTTGGAGACAAAGTCTTGCCCTGTCACCCAGGCTGGAGGGCAGTGGCACAATCTCAGCTCACTGCAACTTCCACCTCATTGGTTCAAGCAGTTCTCCTGCCTCAGCCTCCCAAGTAGCTGGGACTACAGGCGTGTACCACCAAGCCCAGCTAATTTTTGTAATTTTAGTAGAGACAGGGTTTCACCATATTAGCCAAGCTGGTCTTGAACTCCTGACCTCACGTAATCACCCACCTTGGCCTCCCCAAGTGCTGGGATTACAGGTGAGAGCCACCGCACCCAGCCAAAAAAATAAGCTTCTATAGATCAAATTAGAAAAACAAATCAATAGAAAAAATTTGCAATAAATATGATCAAACAATCCATGGACATGGAAATGCTTTCCACTTTTAGTAATGAATGTTCACATAATCCATTCCAAGGTCTGTTTCAAAATGTTAGACGAGGCATGGAAGAATTATGGGGTCAAGATCCTGGAGATGACATAAAGCAGGAGAACTTGTAAACCTGGCATGTGGGGACATTTTGGCATGGTGGCCTTTGCCAATTCTAGAGTGGTTGGTGAGAGGCTGAGAAGCTGAACAATCTTTTAACAGTTTCACACACAAAAAATCCAGAGAGACAAACATTGCAGTCCAGGGCTCACTAAGAGGGAGTATCTGATAAAATCTCTATGCTTTGGGTGGATTCCAAAGGGCTATACTCTAGGAGTAGGAGTGAATTGGAAATAAACCAGCTCTCTCCAGAACTGAAGTTAAGCTTCAAGTCATCTCAATCTCTGAAAATAAATTAAGGCTATTCAAGATTACAGGTGCCATTACCTGTCTATCTAGAAACAAATGTAAGTTCTCTGGAGGAAATTAACATCATCCTAGGTCTTACATTGTTTCTGTAAATTTTCATGTAAAATATCTGGCACTCAATCAAAAATAGCCAGACTCAGAAGAAAGCAAGACAACATGATGAAAAGCCACAAGAAACAAAAGACAATGAAACAAGGTCCTTGTGAGCTCCAGATAACGGATATAAGACTTAGACTTTATAAGAACCAAGACATAGGTTCAACAGAATAAGAAAAATGATTGTGAATTTTGATACAGAATAAGTAATTTAAAAAGAACTAAGAAGAAAGTCTAGCTCTGGAAAATATAATAAGCAAAATTAAGAATTATTTTAACAGTAGGTTAGACACAGCTAAGGAGAGAATTAGTGAGCTAGAGGCTGCATAAAAATATTAGAATAAATTCAGACACAGGAAACAGGGCTAGAAGGTCTAATATATACATAATTATATTTCCAGAAGGAAGACAGAGAGATAGCATTTGGCAGAAGTAAAAACAGAAAATCTAAATACCACAACTACTAAAAAAGGTATATCCATAATTAATTACAAATCTTCCAACAAAGAAAACTCTAGGCTCAGATGGTTTCATCAGTGAACTCTACCATATATATATTACAGGTGTCCGCCACCATGTCCAGCTGATTTTTATATTTTTATTAGAGATGGGGTTTTATCATATTGGCCAGGCTGGTCTTGAACTCCTGACCTCAAGTGATCCACCCACCTTGGCCTCCCAAAGTGCTAGGATTACAGGCGTGAACCACCACGCCTGGCCCCCCAAATATTTTAAAGGAAGAAAGAATAGCAACTTTATACAAACTCTTCCAGAAAATAGAGAATACTCTAATTAGTTTTATGAGGCCAGCAAACTTTAATACCAACATCTGATAAGAATATTATAATAAAAGAAAATTATAGGCCAATCTCCCTCAGACACATAGATGCAAAAAATCCTAAACAAAATATTAGTAGACCAAAATGCATCTAAAGGTTAAAAAGGATAACAAATGGGATTAATTCCAAGAGTGTAATATTATTGTTATATCAATAACACTAGAAACTAAGCATTCATTGAATGAGGGACAAAACTCATAGGATTACTTCAAAATATGGAGAAAAGGCATTTAAGAAAATTCAACATCTACCTGGGATTTTAAAAATGGAAAATGAACTCTAAGAATAGAAAGAAAATCCTTACTGTGATGAAGGGAATCTATACAAAGTCAATCATATTTCTATATGTCACCAACAAAGTGTGAGAAAATGCAATTTATAAAAATGCCATTTAAGGCCAGGCGCAGTGGCTCACGCTTATAATCCCAGCACTCTGGGAAGCCAAGGCGGGTAGATCACTTGAGGTCAGGAATTCAAGACCAGCCTGGCCAACATGGTGAAACCCCATCTCTACTAAAAATACAAACATTAGACAGGTATGGTGGCATGTGCCTGTGATCCCAGCTACTTGGGAGACTGAGGCAGGAGAATCGCTTGAGCCCAGGAGGCAGAGCTTTCAGTGAGCTAAGATCATGCTACTGCACTCCAGTGACAGAGTGAGATCCTGTCTTAAAAAAAAAAAAGCCATTAAAAATAGCATTATAATATGTTAAATAAATAGGAGTAAATCCTATCCGGAAGATGTTCAAGATAGCATCATAGAAAATATAAAACATAACAGAAAAATAAATGTATAAATAAAGTAGAGGGATATACTATGTTCACAGAATGGAAGACATTAGAAATTGACAAACTTAGTCTAAAATTTATATAGAAATGCAGAAGATACTACCACTGAAATGTAAACTCCACAAGGGCAAAGATTTTCATTTTGTTTGATCATCAACTTATATCCACGCCATATAGTAGGTGCTCAGTAAATGTTTGGTGAATTGAAGGTTCAAAGTGTCAAAGAGTTTACAGTAAGAGTTTGCTCTGAGCTTCATTCAGTTATTATAATAGAAGCTTCTAGAATATAACCAAGCTTTCCATGCCATTTGTATATACTGAGAGCTGAGTATGTATTAAGTCGCCTGGTTCAAAAGAGACCTTGTACTTAATAAAATTTAAACGATGCCAATTACATTATATTCTTTACTAATTCTAATTTTTCCATAAGTTGTTTGCATTTGAACATCTTCTAACTATATATTTTTTCTCCTGGAAAATATATAGTTTTTTGTTTGTTTGTTTGCTTGTTTTAAAAGGGAACTGCAAGTTAAGTGGCATCTCAGAATGTTTGGCACTTTTTTCTGAACATGACAAGCACAATCAGTAGTCATCAAACATTTCTCTCTGCTGACTCACCCTACCCTCTTTTCACCATCACTGTGTTGATCTCTTTACTTTCTCTTTCCACCTGTTCACCGAATTCTATGAATTCAGTGCTTAGTAGCCGTCACAACAGGAAGCCTTGATAGAATACCTATATTCCTTTTTATCTTCCTGGGAAACTATATTTGATCACCCAGGTTAATGCTTGGTAATTCTGCTTGCCCACCAATTTTAAAAGGTGATATAGAACACATCTTGGTTTTAAGTTTTTTTCTATGTTATTCTTTAAAAGCCTCCATAATTTACTTGTTTGGAGTAACTCCTGTGTTTTGATCAAAAACATAATTTTTAATAAAACTAAAATTAAAGCCAAAACTGTCTTAAAAATTAAACAGAAAGAAATGAGAATATACCACAAGATTACTGCATTCTAAGAACAGAAGATGAGACCCACCCCTGAGGCAGGCCCAGCCTGGCTTTGAACCCTTCAGTCCCAGGTCAGAGCCCTGTATGTGCCTGCGGCCCTCCCCCTGGTCTTCATCACCCCTCAGTATTCACCGTAGGGACGAAGAGCCACTTCAACAATGTAGAAAATGCTTTATGGAAAAACAGCTGCAGCGATGCAGTCAATGCTTTGCTGACACGTGGATTTGATATGTCAGCAAAGCACGGGATTAAAAACATGCAGCAAGCACATAGGGGATCCCGCTGCTTCTCTCCTCCCCCAGCACAGACAGCCCAGTGAGGTTAAAAACAGACGCTCAAGAAAGCAAAGATGAAACACAGCATGTTCACACCAGAAGAGTGCTTTAAGTGATCCTTTAAAAATGGCATTGCAATCATTGTATCTGGTTTTTAGTGAGGGTTTTGGGTACAAGTGTTTGATTTGCTTTGTCACCAAAGTCTCTTAGAATAACTGATTTATAAGACAGTTGTATAAGATGTGTATTTAGTAAAAATGCTAATGTCCTTGACACTGCGGTTCAAGGTTTTTTTTTTTGTTTGTTTGTTTTTTTTACCGCCCCCTCCCAGGAAACAGAGGCAAGTATTCAAACTGTCACTGAGAATATCATGTGGCCAAAATTAAATGTGGTTCTATCTCTCATAACAAGTCTTAGAACGATGCATCATACCAGCTGTCTGGGAACAAATGTATTTTGTTGGCAGGGGAACAAAAGACTTAGTCTGAATTTTGTCAATAAACTGTGGTTATTAAAATTACTCGAAACAAACCAGAATAATAACCATTAAACATGAAAAGTCAATAAGAGTCTTTGAATTACATTTCTGTTGCAATTCCTGTTTTCATAATATGCTTTGGGATAAAACATAGCTTTGAGTTGTCAGTACTTTTAAATAGACTTCACTGCAGATGAGTTAGCCAACAGCAGCGAAGACTGTGAAGTTTTAAAATCCTTTATGGAAAATGGAAATTAGAGGTTTGGAAATCTGTAGAAGACCAATTCTTTTTAACAATTGTCACAATTATTGCACAATTGATTTTCTGTCTCTGTAGCATCTTCTTTAAGGCTGTCTGTGACTCCATAGATTTGTTGGTTACCCTTGACGATGACTGAGGTGGTTTAAAGATAAGCAGTGCTACCCACTGAAAGCTTTAAATGGATTGATTTTGGTTCTCCTAATATCCACGCTACTCCCAGATAGATCACTGGGCATTGTGGGAGGCAAATCAACTCTTTGGGAATACAAATGATACTAGTTGTAATGGTATAATAGGCAGAAGGAGCTAAGGTGCTTCTAGAGACGTCTAATATTACCTGAAAGCTACTTGTACTAAGGGGACCAAGTTTTATTCTTTAAAAACCCAGAGACCTAGGAAAGAATCAGCAGAATGCTAAGTTTATCTACAGAGAAAAATAAAGGACTTTTTGGTGTCTTTTCTGCTTTGGCCTTCTTAGGAGAGATTTGAAAGGAATATCTGCCTTGTTTTAGAGGACAGCAGAAAGGTGAGCCACATGGGGAGGCTGCTGGCATTTTGCTTTCTCTTCATCTTTCCCTGACCTGTGAACCCTTTTGGTGCTATAATGTCTGAGGAATAACTGAGGGTCCAGAGAAGCCATGAACAATCCTACCAGATGAAATGATCACCCCAGATGAAAATGATAAAAGAATATCTTTAATATTTGTTTTTTAAAAAGTCTAGACAAGAATACACTAAGAAAAAGTCACTTAGAGTATGTTTAGCAGGCCCAGTACCAGGGGCCTGCGATCAGTGCCCAAGTTCAGAAGCTTTTGGAACTGTTTGTCCTCAAAGTCCCGTGGCCTGTGATGCTGCTAATTCTTCCTCCCTCCTTCTCTCCATCTATCACCTTCCCTTTCCCTTTTTCCATCCCTTCTTTCCTCCTCCCATTAATTCACCGAGCACCATTGGACCTCATGCTGGGCTAAATGCTGGGATACAAGGATAAACATGACACAGTCCCAGCTCAGGTTCCCCCCTCAGAGTACACTATCTACTGAGGGAGTTTGATGGAAAAACCTTTAATGGGGGGCGGGGCACTTTAGTCCTTTCTCACACTGCTATAAAGATACTACCCAACACTGGGTAATTTGTAAACAGAGGAGGTTTAATTGACCCACAGTTCTGCTGGGCGGGGGTCCTCAGAAAACTTACAACCATGGCGGAGGGGAAGCAGGCACCTTCCTCACAAGGCGGCAGGAGGCAGAGTGGGTGAGAGAGAGAAAGGGGAAGAGCCCCTTATAAAACTATGGGATCTCATGAGAACTCATTGACACAAGACCGGCATGGGGGAAAGTGCCCCCCATGATCCAATCACCTCCCACCAGGTCTCTCCCTCAACACCAGGGGATTGCAATTCAAGATGAGATTTGGGTGGGGACACAAAGCCTAACCATATCAGGGGGCCACAGAAAGCGCTGCAAGGGCACAGACAGATAAAAGTGGGACATCAGGTGGGCAGGGCTGTTTTGAGGATGGGGGCTTGGGAAAGCAAAGGCCTTACAGAGCGATTCAATTCAACAAGTGCTGGTGGATGCCAGAAGATGACAGATCGGGTGCTTACCCTAAGCGGCATAATGTCATGTCTAGTAGGAAACTCTTCTTTGGTTTTCCTGGCTTTAACTTCTCCTGGCTCTGCTCTTCCTGCCCATTCCTTTTCAATCCCCTTTGCATGCTCCTCTACTTTCTCTGGTCCCTTGACTGTGGTCCTGCCTACTAATCCGCTCATGGCCCTCTTATATCCCTCTATGCTCTTCCTTGTCGATATTATCCACACATTCTGGGTTTCTGCTATATCTGCATCAAGATGACTCTGACATGTTTACAGTCCTAGGGCTCCTTCTTGACTTCTGGATTCAGATTTTCAATAAATGTCACCAAACGAAGGTCCTCCTGCTAGCGTCTAGGATGTAACATGTAAAAAAATGACAGTGTCACTGTCCACGATACACTAGCTTATCAGTTCAAAAACATGGGATTATTTTCAACACATTCCTTTCTTACACTTTTCTACATCTCTGTATTCTGTGAATTTTTCCCTTTTTTAAAATTTTTATTTTTTTGAGAAAGGATCTCCCTCTGTAGCCCAGGCTGGAGTACAGTGGTACTATCTTGGTACACTGCAACCTCTGCCTCCCTGGCTCAAGGGATCCTCCTACCTTAGTCTCCTGAGTAGCTAGGACTACAGTTACACATCACCATACCTGGCTAGTAACTTTGCATTTTTTTTTAAGAGATGGGCTTTTGCCACGTTGGCCAGGCTGGTCTGGAACACCTGCGTTCAAGCAGTCTGCTTGCCTTGGCCTCCCAAAGTGCTGGGATTACAGGCATGAGTCACCACGCGCGGCCTGAATTTTTCCTTTTAAATGCATCTTCACATTCACTCCCTACTTTCTACTCCTTTGACAGCATCCAGTTTAAGACTTCCATACTTCTCTTGTGACCAGTGATGTGGATTTTGGTGCCATAACCTCTGAATTGGTCTCCTTTCATTTCTTGTTCATCTTCACTGCTAGACTAATGCTTGTAAAATACAACGTCAGTCACCTACCACTCCCCAGCAAAGAAAAAGACCTCCATTGCTGACAACTGCTTTCTAATGAATGACTGAACTCCTCAGCATTCCATCCAGAATTGGCTGGTGGTCCTGACACACACCACAGCACTCAGTAAAGAGTAAATACTCAGTGGCCGGGCATGGTGGCTCACGCCTATAATCCCAGCACTTTGGGAGGACAAAGCGGGTGGATCACGAGGTCAGGAGTTCAAGACCAGCCTGGTCAATATGGTGAAACCCCGTGTCTACTAAAAATACAAAAATTAGCTGGATGTGGTGGCGTGCACCTGTAGTCCCAGGAAGGCTGAGGCAGGAGAATCACTTAAACTCAGGAGGCAGAGGTTGCAGTGAGCTGAGATTGCACCACTGCACTCCAGCCTGGGTGACAGAGCAAGACTTGGTCTCTAAATAAATAAATAAATAAATAAGTAGATAGTAACAAAGGATCCCTCTTCCCTTTTTTTTGATGGATGAAATGAACAAAACTAACTTTCTGGTCCCTTTTTTTAATGGTTGACATGAAACAAACTAACTTTCTGGTCTTGTTTTCCTCTTCACTGATATCATACCTTCTGGCCAAGACGTTACTCAACGTCCCTTGAACACTCGGCGTGTTCTGCCCCTCACACTGCCCTGTAACTAGAATGTCCTTCCTCTCTGTTAATGCCCAGCCCACGTGCTCCCTGCTCCTCTACAAATAACTATAATCACACACGTTGCATCTCTGTGATATTTTATAGTTTTTTAGGTAGTTTTACACACTTTATCTTGTTTTGATGCTCCCAAGAACCCTGTGGAAAGACATTTTACTAACATTTTACTGATTAGGAAGCCAATATCCAGAACGGTTGAGTGACTTACCCATGACCACATGGTTAGTAGTGACAAAGGTGGACTGAGAACCAGCAGCACTTTTCCCACTAGATCATGATAGTCTTTGAAGCTTCTTCTGTTTCCTTCCCTGTGCCTTGGTGAGGGTCTCTGGGACCCTCCAACCCAAGAGGGAACCTCTTTCCTCACCCTGCAACCCCTAAACACACAGGATTACCATGCAGACTGTCCTTGGTCACTAGTGTCTCTCTTAAATTAGTTGATGTGTCTAGGCCTTAAATATGAAGTTGGTTGCTGCAAAGCTGTGATTGAAATGTTAAAATGCGACTTTTAGCTATTTGAAAGTAATTTATGAGTCATGTGTGCCTGCACAGTCTACACCTTTAACGCTTGGAAAACCAGAAGAGACTTAGAACTAAACCGGCTGGCTGTAAAAAAATACTGAGCACAAAACCAAAGAGGACCCCAAGGGCAGCCCAAGACAGCAAGACAAGGTAAGGCCAGGTACCTTCAAGAGAAGGCTGGCAGGATGCTGATCCCTTCTGACCAGCTTTGGAAGGACTCAGTTCCCCTGAGGGCTGCAAGCTCTAGAAACAGCTCCAAATTAGCAAGTGCCACACACTGCCTAGGCAGCGGGACCCTAACCTCTTCCTGGTTAAAGATCCTCCCCTCCCTTCCCATAGCATCAGGGAAGATGGAAGGAAGGTCCAGTGCTTGTGTTCTTTCTGCATACTGTGATTCTGAGCCTCCAAGCCATTTAGAAAAAGAACCAACTTCCGTTCCATGCCTGGGGTCTACATTTTATATATATCCCATATACTTTGATACCTATTCCTTTTACTCTATCAGACTGTAAACTCCTTGAGGGCAAAATCTATAACTTATTCATATTTGTTTCTTCTCAGACATAACACTGTTCAGCAAAATACACCTGTTAAAAGAATAAAATGCTGGGTAAAAAAAGGCTGAGTCTCTCGTGAAACACTCAGCATTGTATTTTATAGAACATCTCTAAAGTATTGTTTATTTCTCACTAATTTCTTTAATAAAATAATCGGGAAACTGAGTGATCAGTGTAATTAAAGCTATTCGTACTTTCAAATTTCAACATGGCCAGTTTGAAGCAGGGGTTTTGCTCTGTGTATATTAATATCCACATAGTGGTATGTTAGAATCTGACATTGTTTGGTGTCTTTGTGATAAATACATGCTTTACACCATGGTAAGAATAACAAGTAAACTTTTAGACTATTGATTTTCTTCCTTTTCTTTTCTATAATTTATCAGACCAAATGATCCAGTCTCATTGTGCATAATTGTTTGCTCCCCATTGTGGATAATGAAACTAAGTCAATTTTAGTTTTACCCGGAATATTTTAATCTATACCTGCACCCGAGTGACAGATGGCATATATCCATTTTACAGTGTTTAACACAGTGGAAAATAATATTCTGGGAGTGGGCAGACAACTTGCAGACCTACCCTGGCTCTGCCACCACTGTGTTGTACATTACAGAAGTCACATCCTTCCTGATGACTCAGTTTCCCTGCACAATGAAGAAGTCTGACCCAAGCTCTGACCTCCCCTTCTTTGATGAATTTATGGGGTTCTTGCTAAGATTATACCTGGAATTAGAAATTACTACCTCCTCCTATGAATGAAAATAATGGCGATTTAAAATTACTGTTTATTATTAGAGAAAAGACCACGTTTTTGTAAAGCTGACTTAGAAAATTTATTTTCTGATTCTATTTGTGGTACTTCCCCTGAATCTGCCCAAGGAGCAAATTGACCCTTTGTGCCTCCCAATGAGCACACCTTCCTGGGGACTCTGTGTGCTGATCTGTCCGTGTGAGGGGACAGAGGAGAGAGTTGGCGGCACCAAGGCAAGTGCTGGGCAGCAGAGATACCACCCATCAAGACCTGATGAGAAGCAGCTTTTTGTTTTTAATTAAAAACATAACTTTTAAAATGCCTCATTCATTTTTTGTTTTTATAGAATCAAAACACAGAAATTTTTCTTAAATGAAAACCAGAAGCCATTTAAACTTTTTTTTAAAGCAAGCAAGTTAAAAAAAGCAGCTTAGGAAATTGTCTTTTGTAATTCTGCCAGTTTCAATTTTGATTCCTTATGCAACTAGTGTCAGGATAATAATATCTGCTTGAAAAGAAAGAGAAAGATAGTTCTAAGTGGCTGTTTCAAACACATTTTAGTTGTTTGATTGGCTGATGTGTGACTAGCTACTGTTACTGAAGTTGCTGTGACGAACGACAAAAAATAAATTCATCATGTAACAATTTCAACATTTTGGATATCCTTAGTAAAGTCATATATAAGCAGATCCTAAAAAGTGTCTATGACAATAGTTCTAATTATTTCTGACTACTTCTGTTAGTGTCACAAATTTAAAGGGGGACATAGGTCAAATTTAGATAAAAGATTAAGTTAAATTCAATATAGATGAATAGTATTTATTAAATGTCTATTATTTATTGTTCAGTTTCATTGAAACAACTGGCTTTTTTTTTTTTTCTAGCTACACCCTAGGACCTTGTGGAAAGAACCCAACATCTCATGGTTGCAAAGATTATGACATATTCAGCTTTACCCATGGGTATTTCCTGACATTTCTTTAGTAAACTGTAGCCTAATAGAAGATATCAGGAATTAGTGTAAGAAATATTCTAAAAAGCTATTGTCACCACAAAGATGAAAGCAACTTTGATGATCAAAAAGAAGTCAATTAAAAAAGACTGAAAGTAGTTCCTGAATCCTCCTCTATTGTTCATTTGGGATTTCTTAATTTCCCTACTCTCAATATATTATGGAATTTTCTGTGTGAAGTTTTGCCATGAATTAAGTTGATGTCAACAAAAGTTTTACCTTAAGTCATATTTTACCACAAACTAGAGAAGCCCCAGTCCTCCAGGGAGCACCTTTTCCTGCCTTTAAGAAGCTTGTCTTTTCTCCTTTGAGTTACAAGCGTCATCCACAGAGGATGGGGCTCAGTTGACCTTCAGTGACAATGAGACCTGCTGATTTGACTAGAACCAACCCACGCTCCCAACTGAGGAGGCATTTTCCTCTCCTTGACTTGGCACGTGACGGCCAAGTCTGCTGTGCTTGTGTTTCCTTTGCTCATTGCTTTTCTCTGCCCATGAAAAGTCAATGGCATTGGCTCCTGTGCCAGGTATCAGGAACACAATGTCTGCTTTGCTGCCATTCTTAGTAAGTTTACTTCCTTGGCCGAGTGTGGTGGCTCATTCCTGTAGTCCCAGCACTTTGGGAGTCCTAGCTGTGCGGATCACCTGAGGTTGGGAGTTCGAGACCAGCCTGACCAACATGGAGAAACCCTGTCTCTACTAAAAATACAAAAAATTAGCTGGGCGTGGTGGCACATGTCTGTAATCCCAGATACTCGGGAGACTGAGGCAGGAGAATTGCTTGGACCCAGGAGGCAGAGGTTGCGGTGAGCCAAGATAGTGTCATTGCACTCCAGCCTGGGCAACAAGAGTGAAACTCCGTCTCAAAAAAAAAAAAAAAAAAAAAGGTTTACTTCATCTATCATTGCTGTCCAATTTTTTTTTATTAGCTAGGTACATAACTTGAAAATTGTCATGAAAGGAGCGAAAGTTTGGAGTTCAGATAAAGCTGGATCTGAATATTCCTCTACTACTGTGTGACCTTAGATGAGTTACTCATAGTGTGCTAGTCACAAAATGCAGATGATAATACTGATCTTATGTAGTTATTGTGACAATTAAATGAACTAGCATGTGTAACATTTCTTGTATAGTGTTTGTCATCTTGTCAGCATTTGATAAGGTATAGTTATTATTAATTTTTTTTTTTGAGATGGGAGTTTTGTTCTGTCTCCCAGGCTGGAGTGCAGTGGTGTGATCTTGGCTAACTGCAACCTCCACCTCCCTGGTTCAAGTGATTCTCCTGCCTCAGCCTCCTGAATAGCTAGGACTAAGGTGCCTGCCACCACACCTGGCTAATTTTTATATTTTTAGTAGAGACAGGGTTTTGCCATGTTGGCCAGGCTGGTCTTGAACTCCTGACCTCAAGTGATCTGCTTGCCTCGGCCTCCCAAAGTGCTGGGATTACAGGCGTGAGCCACTGCGCCTGGCCTAGTTATTATTAATTTTTTATTTTAGTATTATTCTATTTTGTTGTCCTATTGTTGGCTGTATTACATAGACACTGTATAAAAATGTCTATAAAATTAAATGAACTAGTATGTGTAACATTTCTTGTACAAACACTGTACAAGAAATACAAGAAAGGTTACACATACTAGTTCATTCAATGAAGTTTTCACTAATGAATTTAATGAATTTAATCAGAGATGCACAGCCAGAGCCTACACTACTTGTGAACTTCTTGTTTTGTGATATAATAAACTGCTTTATTTTTTATGGCAACCATGGGTGGGATAGTCTGTTACTTGCACATAACTGAAACAGGTATGCATACACTTTTTGTTGTTGTTTTTGTTTTTGAGATGGAGTTTTGCTCTTGTCACTCAGGCTGGAGTGCAATGGTGAGCTCTCAGCTCACTGCAATCTCTGTATCCCGGGTTTATATATACATATAAAATGTATATGTATATATGTATATTTATGCATATCTTATATACATGATATGTACATATACATGTGATACACATATGACACGGAATTATAGGAGGGCAGGTCAATTCAGCAAGCATTAATAGTCAGCATCTATTAAGTGCTTACTTCCATCATATTGTACAATCCTCTACCATGGGATCCTGTTTGTAAACATCTCCAGAGATTAAAAAAGAAAAAAAAAAGCTTCCTTATTAGCCTTACTTTTGTGTTTACCCTTCCCCCAAGGTCAGAATGAGCTAATCTAAGATGTCAACATTCCTGTACCGAGTTTTACAACCAAAGTATAAACATCTGTCAATTCCTATGACTGTTTCTGTACATAATGGATTGGTAGCACTTAGATCAATATTAGCAATGCTATACTCAATGGCTGAGGATCATGCATTTATAAAGGGTTTCATCAAGACTCATGGTCTCTATTGATACATGTTGACTTTTTACTTTAAATTGTCAAAATTATCACAAAGTGTAATTTATTATAACCAGAAGAGTTGGGTGAAAATAATGCTGTCATTTAAAAATAAAATAGGTCATTAGCTATTGTCATAGCCACATTATTCTGGGTTATATTACATTTATTTAGAAAAGAATGGAAAGAAAGAGGAGAAAACTAAAATTCAAAAGAAAACATGATTTTATGCCTCTTAAGCAAAATAATATCCATTTATTTTGAAACAATGACACAGCAGACACTCTTGGCTGCATACTCAACACTCCATTTCCCCTTCTTTTTGTTCTGGTTTCCCTTCTTCTCCCAGTTTCGTCACCAGCAGGTGGATCCTGATTGGTCTAGGCTAGTCTACTCAGTTCTTTTGCCAGGGATTGGGCATGCCAGGCTGACCATGTGATCTTATTTGGCCAATGACATGTAGAGGGAGGGGGTAGGTCCCAGGAAAGATTTCCTTGCTCATTAGGAGACCCTAGAAATTGGCAGCCCCTTTCTGCCTCTGGATAGTGCAGATCTGGGCAGGATGCCTGGCACTGCTGCAGCCATCTTGAAGTTGCTTCTAGAATGAAGCCAGCACTGGAGGTAGAGCCATGAGAATGCAGAGATGCACAGCCAGAGCCTACGCTACTTGTGAACTTCTTGTTTTGTGATGTAATAAACTGCTTTATTTTTTGTGTGTCAGCAATGGGTGGGATAGTCTGTTACTTGCACCCAAAGCATCTTAGCTGAAACGGGTATGCATACACTTATTTTTTGTTGTTGTTTTTGTTTTTGAGATGGAGTTTTGCTCTTGTCACTCGGACTGGAGTGCAATGGTGAGATCTCAGCTCACTGCAATCTCTGTATCCCGGGCTCAAGTGATTCTCCTGTCTCAGCCTCCCAAGTAGCTGGGATTACAGGTGCACACTACCACACCCAGTTAATTTTTGTATTTTCAGTAGAGATGGGGTTTTGCCATGTTGGCCAGGCTTGTCTCAAACTCCTGACCACAGGTGATCCACCTACCTCGGCCTCCCAAAGTTCTGGGATTACAGGTGTGAGCCACCACACCCAGCCACACACACTTCTTGACCTAGAGAAAGTAAACAAGAGAGTCAAATAGGAAAGGAGAGGGTACCTGTTCTTGTGACTCCAGTTCTCTGTGTTGCAATTTTTTCTCTGCACATCGCACTTGGTTAGAGCGGTTTTCTAGTTCATCTTGTAAAACCTGAAAAGGTATAAAATAAAAATATCATTAATAATTAGGATACTTGAAAAAATAGTTTTACACCATGAACTGGCACTTTCAAGGCCTCAGATCTCTAGTTTATTACTCTTGTTCCAAAGCATTCAGGCAAACAATATGAATTGTGTGTGTCAGGCTAAGATGTTTTCTGCTTTAAGAATACCTAGCATAAAAAATTCCAAAGTTATAAAATAGACAAATTAGCAGATGTCAATCATATATTAAAGTATCTCGTATTTCCAGCACAGAACCACAAGCATGTAATAAAGCATAACACTATTGTAATTAAAATGACTCTCTCAGGACACCTGTAAGGTACACTTACACTCTGAATATCATTGCGACAGGTAGGGATTCTAATATCTGACCAGCATAACATTTTTCAAAATTATATTATGATAATTTGAGTAAATTATATTAGATTTAAAGGAACTTTTTTAGAAAGTCAGAGAGGATGGTATGGAATTTGTGGAACTTATAAGAAATGGACAGAGGTGAACTCTTTCAGTTGCCAAGTAGCTGTATGAAATAGAATTCAGGTTAATATGTGAAATGGAAACCACAAAGACCAATAATTATCACTGAATCAACGACTATGTTAAGAGGTAACCAGATTCTTTTTCTAGTGTATCATTGTTTTACTGCTCTTGAAGAATAAAACATTTACTTCTATTCTGCTTGTTTCTTAATGTACAGATGGGGGATAGTATTTAAATAAAGTTGGTGTTTTAAAATGTAAAAAAAAAAGTTTCCATGTACTATTTCTAATAATGACACTGGATTGTCCATTCAAACAATCCAATGTAATTATGGAAATACTACATGGAAAGTTACAGTGAGCAGAATGCATGGGGTGGTAATAGCAAAGGTGCTAAATTCACAAAATTCAATTCATCCAGCCAATATTAGTGAGTTCCTGCTCTATGTCAAGAATTGCCATAGGTACTCTAGACATAGCAGTGAAGAAAACAGACAAATCTCTGGTCAAGCACAGTGGTTCACATCTGCAATACCAACACTTTCAAAGGTGAAGGCAGGAGGATCACTTGAAGCTAGGAATTCAAGACCAGCCTGAACAACACAGCAAGACCATTTCTACAATTTTGTTTTTTGTTTAATTAGCTGGGTGTGATGTGCAAACCTGTGGTCTCAGCTACTCAGGGTGCTGAGGCAGGAGGATCACTTGAGCCCAGGAGTTTGAAGCTGAAGTAGGCTATGAGTGTGCCACTGCACTCCAGTCTGGGTGACAGAACAAGACACTGTCTCAAAAAAAATCCTTGCATTCACATGCTTAGATTATAAGGGGGTGGAGGTAGGCAATAAGCAAACAGTAAGTGTGTTATATATCAGTGATGAGTGCAGAAGAAAAATAAAGCAGGGACGGGGACATTCTGGAGTGGTGTGAGAAAGGGGAGACCGCAATTTTAAACAGATGGTCCAAGAAGGCCTAACTGGGCAAAGACCTGCAGGACAAGAGAGAGCAAGTCACATGTAAATTTCTATAGGAAGAGCCTTCCAAGCAGTGGCCACTGCATGTGGAATGACTCCAAGGTGGTGTGTTTGTGGAAGCCATAAGGTCAGTGTTGAGAGTGAGCAAAGAAGCAGCAGGGAGGTCAAGGACACAACAGGGTTCAAGTCACATCAGGTCAGTGGAGTCTCGCAGGTCAAAGGCTTTAGATTTTGCCCAGAGGTAGACGGGAAGCTGCTGGGGGCTGGGGAGCAGGTGCTGCTTTCATTGCTGTCCGAGGAGCAGACTGAGGGGCAAGGCAGAGGCAGGGAGCAGGGCAGGGGCCACTGCAACACTGGGAAAGGGAAAATGGAGAACGGGGCCAGGTGGTACCAGCTGATGAGGAAGGGTCAGGTCCAGGTTTGAAATAGAGATGACAGCCCTCAGGGAGTGGAAGCAGAGAGAGGGAAAAACAGGACCCCAAGGATTCTGGTCTGAGCACCTAGAAGACTGCAGTTGGCATTCACAGAGACAGGGCAGGTCTTGGGGGAGAGGAGCTGGAGCTCAGCCTCAGATGGGTTAAGTGTGAAATACCTATTACACATCCAGGTGGAAATACTGGAGTTCAGACACAATGGCTAAGTTAGTGTCCACTAACAATTCCTTCAATGCCATGCCAGTCTTTTTCACGTCCAGATAAACAGTGGTTCTTAACCTTTCGGGAGGTTCTAGACTCCTTGGAGCATCTGATGAAAGCTATGTAGACACTCCCTAGAAGGAGAAAAACCATAGTTTTATGATTTTGCCTCTCACTGTAGGGTGTTCATAGATTACCCGAAGCCCATCTGTGAAGGGACCCCAGGCTAAGAACTAATTTAAAAAGTGAAATGGTTTGTGAATGAGCTTGCATGCTTTAGGGTCTCTTTGATATTAGATTTGATTATAAATCTACAGCTCAACTGGGTCTGAGAATGAGCTTGGAAATCTCTCCATTCTTGAATTCTCTATAATTCTGTTATTGCGTTCTATCTCCAAAAAGATAAATGCAATTATTCCTGTGCTTGTTGATGAGGTAGCCTTCCGCCAGCCCCCCACTTTCATAGCTACCAATATGAAGGATCTCATCAGCTTCTCTTTTGGCATAATTGGGGAAAGTAATGATTACTGTATTGGGAAGAATATTTATCCATCTTTTTGGCCCCCACTTTTTCCTGCTCTCGAATCCATCCTCACACCACTGTCAGAGTGATCTTCTTAAACCTAAATCTGATTACGTTGCTCCCTGAATGAAATGCTTAAACAACACTCCAGCCTTCCCTGAGAGCCAGCTCTCACTCCTTAGCACGGCATACAAGGGCCTTTATCAACCGGCTTGGTCTCTGGCCACAGTGCACTGCAGGAGGTCTTGGCGTGCCATGCAGATGTCATTACCAGCAGTAACAACAGGAGCTATCATTCACAGAGTGGATTTTATTTTCCAACCTTATGACGATTTTGTGCACCCAGTATTACTTCATCTATGTTAGGGAGGATGTCATTGAGGCTCCATGCAGTTAACCACCTTGCTTAAGTCCACGTGGTTGGCAGTAAGGCACTGGACTGGAATTTTAACACATTTCTGTAACTTCAAATTCAATACATTTGTGCTACTCCACGCTGCCTCTTTCCCGCTTAGTACTGATTTTCTCTTTTCTTTGCCTGGGAGTTCCTACCGCACCTACTCTGTTCGATGATGTAATTGCCCTGATCTCTATCAAGAGCTAAGTATGGACTTCTCTGGCTTTTATCCATCTAATGTTTAAGAGAAATAATTTACATGTCTGGGTGGCACACAACTGTCTGCATGCAGCTGCAGCTCAGGGCTCTCCCGTCTTCATCTCTGCAAGCCCAGTGCTAAGCCAGCTCAACGCCTGGCACACAAGTGACACTGAATTCATGTTTGTGAATGGAATTCATAAATATCTGAACTCTACTCCCTAAAGACATTTACTTCAATCATCAGGGCTTCTGACTGTCCTGCATATGGGACATTTAAGCAAAGGTTATTATGTGTCGTGAGATACAAAATATACAAATACATCCTCCAAATATTTATATCTATCTCTGATCATACACACACATATCATAATGATAATAATTGATAATATATGATCTGGTTTCTGCTACAATAAAAAATACTCCTTTACTTGTTTTTCTTTTATTTCACAGAAAAGAAAGATGGCACGCCTCTCCCTTGTCTTCAACAAAGCACTATTCCCTACCTCGTGGCTTCTCTCCCTCTTTGCCTTCACCTGCAGAACCCTGAGGGTGCCACACTCAGCGTCCCACGTCCTCCCCCATTCTCTGCATACCCCATTACACCTGCCCCTGTCCCCACTGCTTTCCTGAGTCAATTTTCATACCAGTCACTTGTCACCTCCCAAATGCCAAAGCCAGAAGCTAACTTTCTTCCTTTTTCTACAGAAGCATTTGGCCCTATTCACACCCAGTTGTGTTCTTCTCTTGAATTTTGAGGAAATAATTCTGCTCAGTGAAGTCCAGGGATTAAAAAAAAGAGGATGCTACAAAAGTGAAGGGAGAAGACAACAAGGTCTGGAAAGAGGGCGGTGGGTACAGAGAAGGGGAGGGATGCGGCAGAACCATTGACAGGGGCTTGGGAAAAAGAGGGACTCAGACACCACAAGCCTTTGAGATGGAATGACCAGAGAACAGTGAATTCTTGCTAATCATAGGTTGGAAGCGGTGGGGCAGTGTGGTTTCCGACATGCTGGGTTGAAGGTACTGGTGGGACTTTAAGGAGGAACTATTGGTAGAGTCTGAATACTTGTGCCCCCTCAAAATTCAGTTGAAATCTTAACCCCCAAGGTTATTAGGAGGTGGGACCTCTGGGAGGGAATGTCTTTGTAAATGGGACTGTTGCCCTTCTCAAAGGTCTGAGTGAGGTCCCTGGCCCCTTCTACCATGGGAGGACATGGCACAAAGATGGATGTCAATGAACTAGGAATTGGGCAGGCTCTCCCTAGATGCTGAATCTGCTGGTGCTTTCATCTTGGCTGTCCCATCTTCCTGAGCTGTGGGAAATAAACTTTTGTGTTTAGAAGCCACCCTGTCCGAGGGATGTTGTTACAGCAGCCAGCGCTCGCTAGGACCCCCAGCTAGCAGATCATGTTGCCCAGTGGGTCTGAAGGCATGATCTCAGACAGAGGGGTAGAAGAGGCTCCAAAACCTGCCCTTTTGGTGATGCCCACACTCAGGCAGAGGAGGACAGGGAGGCCAAGAATGCTGGTCAAAGTCCAGATAGGCAGGAGGCAACTGAGGGGAAGTTAGGATGACATATTACGGAAATCTAGCCGAAAGAAAATTCCAAAGAAGGCAGGGTAACATAATTAGATCTGATCCTTTTCCCGTACTTCACATACTGAACAGACTATGAAGTTGACCATATTTTATCAATATTATTAAAATGGAATTCAAATTACATTTGCTTTTAAAAAAGGCACACTTTAAAAATTTCTTCATAAAGACGTAAAATGTGATCTTTCTAAAGTTAAAGAAAGCAGTTGTGCTTAGAAACGACTTTTGTTATCTATCAAAAATCAGTTAAAAAATTGAAAAGTCACCAAATAATATTTCACTTTCAAAAACGTTAAAATGTACTACATGAAAGGAAAATGACGGTTTATATTGGCAGCTGGGCCTGGTTTTATATCCTAAAAAAATTATTAGGTTATTAGAGCTCCAACCTCAGAATATGACCTAAGGACTACATGAAAATGACCACAATTGCTCAATAAGCACAACCAGGGACTTTCAGTTGTGGCTTCTTTATTCAAAAACCTTCACATTGGACATTTCACACACACACACACACACACACACACACACAAAACCACAACTTTTAGTTTTTTTCCTGAGAAAAGCCCAAGATAATGAAATAAAAGAATCTCCAACACAGGGTCAGAAATATAAAACAAAACCCACCTTGAACAGTTCAACTGTTTATTCTGCAGAATTGTCCCTCCTCCCTTAGCTGTGCTGTGTTAACTGGCACCATTACTGAAAAGACAGTTCTTTTCTCCCAATTAAATCTGCCTTTAAATACCATGTAAGTCAGCTGGCTGTGGGAAGTTGTGGCTCCTGACTTTCAGAGTGCTTTGTGCTGGGAAGAAAGAATGACACTTTCCAGAAGAAAAATGTAAATGACATAATAAGCTCTACAAGAACAATGAGCGCATACCGTACTCTTTAAAAGGGACAGCACTGTAGGATAATTTGATTGGTTTGTTTAAAATCTGAAAATAATGAGAGCAAATCAAAAGTGTAAAAAATTGAACACGGTAATGGGCTCTTCAGGGTGAGGAAAAGGACCTGGTAGCGAATGTACCCACTGAATGGCACCTGTGACAGCATACGGCTTTTCTGTGAGTTTGGGGGAAAAACAGTATACTACTCAATGCTATTTTAATAAAATGTAGGAACATAGTTCAGCACAAGCCACTCCTTAACTTGCAAAACCACACATTAAGGAATTACGTATAGTCTTATTAAAAACCAAAGTTTTCTCTTGTAGTTCTGAGTCAATGACAATCATAAAGTGAGACAGACACACGCCTTTTAATAATGAATAAATGAAACACAAATTCATTTCAATCATAAAGTGGCTAAAAGGTTATTTCATAAAGGAAAACTTTATTGGAAGAGAGAAATACTATGTCACAATGCTAAAAAATATTTTTAAAATGTTCCCAGCACACAAGGTATATAACAGAGAGAGGCTTTCAGACGTAGTACTGTAGCAAGACCAGAAGTCTTTCTAGAGGTTTCTGACCTCGCCTTTGTCCCACCTCTTAGTCAGCTCCATTCCAGCACCCAATAGCCGTTACCTTACTACCCTTTTCCCAACAGGGTGTCTAAGCATATAAATTAGTCTTCAGCTTTTAACTCAGAATATCAGTACTCTCAGTTCCTACCAGAGAATACAATTTCAAGCTCTACTTTCCCATCTTTATCAAAACTCCATTTTGAGAAATTTGGAAAAATCCACTTGCAAATCAAGACAGAATTATCAACAGTATAAAAGTCACCCTTCTAAGTCAGTGGTCCTGGAAACGCTGTCCTAGCAGAGTGAACTCCGGAGACACATTCGCTTACATATTTTCTGTTATGCGGCTTGTAGAGTCGTGTTCTTGCCCCCTTTAAGAGTTTCAAAGCGGTTCTCTCTGAGTTGAAATCTAATGTGTTTGACACTCTGCCTCATTCTGTGTTGTCAAGTCTTGGCAAAATGCTAGTAGTGTCTGGCCTTGTCGCAAATCATCATGAGGCCAATGGACACAATTTTTCTGGGCCTGCCCTACACGAAGGGCAGAGGGCATACGGATGCTTTCCTTGGTTCTGTCTACAGGTTCACCCACATGTCCTCTGGGAAGGGGGAATCTTGAATGCTACAGTGATCTGTTATCTAAAAGCAACTAGATTGAACCATATGTAAGCAAAAAGAGTGTATATTAAAGTTTTGCGCTATATAAATATAAAACTGGGGTCGGTAGAGTTGTGGATCTTAAGGGCTTTGGGTACAGTCTATGGCCATGAAACAAGGAAGCAGATGAACCTCCCCTGGGTGAAACACAGAGGGGACCTTGCGAGCTGCAAGCTCTGCGTAGCTGAGTTTTAACAAGAAGAGAAAAACAGAGTATTTATACCAAAGATGCTGCCAAGAAGAAATCACCCTGACAAACTGCTGAAAACTGCTGAAGTGGGGTAATGGGTAGATGGCGGTTCTGTGTACTCTTCTCCCTACTTTTGTGTATGTTTAAAAGTTTCCATAATAAAAAGTCAAAAAACCGAAAGAAGAAAAAAAAAGTCCCACTTCAAAAAATGAAGTCATCATATCCTTTCCTTCATGAGGCTTGAATTTACTATCCTACTTTGGAGAAAACAGATGATTCATTTGTCATTCAGTGGGTAGGAGGGATGCAGGAGGATTTCCCCATGAATGTTTTAAACACAAAATGCAGAGATCAGGGGGTGGGATGTGCATATTTTGACTGAAGGAGAAGATAACTAGAAAGGGAAGGCCTATTTCTATTTTTATTGAGGCGTAATTTACATACAATCAAATTCACTGTTTATTTTTTCATGGTAATGGTCTGTTTTCCATTTAAAACATGTAAGATGATTTTTAAATGTATGTCATAAAATATTAGTTAAGTTACAAAATCTTGACATAAACCTCTCTTCCCCTGGCAGCTTGATCTTTCAAACAGGCGGGATGTCTGAGCTGTGACTACAGTGAAGAGACACTAATTATAAAGGTGAAATAAGGGTGGCTCTCATTGAAACCTTAATTACCTTCTTAATAATGCCCATAATTTGTTTAAGCAGCATTACTCCAATTCAGTCCATTAACTGGGCCGATAATATTTCTGATGAGTAGGTTTCCTTTTGACATGTAAATTGACACCGAAACAGTAAATGTTTTTCTACTACTGCTAACTGAAGGCTAAGGTAAAAATACAAATAAAGCAATAAAATCTCAGTTGTATTTTCATGTGAGATTTACAGACTTATTTTTTTTTAAATCATGTTGTAAATGACTAGGACAAAGCAAGAAGATCAAGCCCTGTCATCCACACAAGGGGCGATAAATCTGGGGCCACTGAAAGTGACACAGTGGCAGTGCAACACTTTTACTGGGTGGTCTCACGGGCTATTTACAGAGGCCACTATAGTTTCTGTTTTATTATTATTTTTAAATAGGCTAAATCTACTAACAAAAGTAACTAGTCTTCTTTAACTGAATTGCCATTCAAGATTTCTTTTAAAGTGATTTCTTCATTCAGACTTACCCACGATGAATAACAAACCATAAAAAAGTTTTATTAGTGATTCTACAGTCATGGAAAACGAGTTTTGCTGCAGATCTAAAGCCAGAGCCACAGTTACTACTGCAGGGGCCACTAATGTATTCACAACACAACTGTGTAATTTTTTTCCCCTATGGTTTATGTTCAGGTTTTTAGTATTTTTTTTCACATTCCAAGCAACACTTAACTTTTTTTCTTAAAAAAAAACACCCTGATAATTCTGTCTCTTTTGTGATACAGATGTGAAGGAAAAGAGATCTCTCTGGAGGTTTTACATACGTTACTCTTTACATAAGGCAAAATTCCTTTCAGGTGAAAACTTTTCAGTGGTCGTTGCAACAAACCACATGTATGAGAAACTGCACTTTCATACGAGCTATGGCTATGGTACTTATTAGGCTACTGATTCAACATAAAAGGCAAAGATACTGTGCCCACTACACAAAGCAAGTTTTTCTTGTTTGTTATTCTCCAAGAAAGAAAGTTTTCACTTTTTCTCTTTCCTTCTCTCTCTCACCTATTTTCAGTCCTTTAAAATTCCTAAAGGACTTCCTTTAAAGGTCCTAAAAATGCACTTTTTAAAAAGTTAATGTTTCCTGGTCTTAACAGAGGTTCCAGGGAAAGAAATCATGTTATTTCAAGACTCTGATGATCTAAGGAAGTCGGAATCTCCTAACGCACCTCATTCACGTTTTCCTAGTCACACAAAAGACCATCTTGACATTACCCACCATCTCCTCTTAAAGGGGCCAGTCTAGTTCTACTCAGGAAATTCAAAACACATTTCCCCTCCTTTTGTTGCTCTAGACAGCTTCACTTGTGAACAAGTTCTTATCTTGGGTGGTAGAAATCTAGGATCAAATTAAAGAACCTCAGCTAGGATTTTGCAAGATCATAGAGGAATTTCCTCATCTGGCTGGGATGATAAGCACTCGAACTTGACTGCAGTCTCTGCCGAACAGAGTGTAAACTGTTAAATCCTCACAGACCACCCCTCTTCCGTACAAGCCCAAGGAAGAGGGAGGACCCATAAGCCATTCATTTAAATTTCAACTTTCTTACAAAGGCTAATCATTCACACATGCCATCCCCTGAGCCTGCAGTATCATTTCCAATCCCCTCCACCAAACTGTGAATTTCTCCTCTATGAAAACTCAAGTCAAGATTCATTTGTTCCATGAAATACTTCAAATACAGATTAAACTATTTCGCATTGTCATTATTTTCCCTATATGATAACATATTGATAGGTCTCTTCCTATTGTGAATTTATGTAACTTTTTTCTCATTTTAGGGTCTGAACCTCCTAAGGGCAACAACCTTTGCCTCACCGTTATTTGTTAAGTAATCTCTGAAATGCTTGGAAAAGTGTTATTTACACTATGGTAATGAGCATGTACTGGTAACATTAACTAACTCTATAAAGATCAAATTGCCTTTCATTTAAAACAGTTGGGGTACTCTCACTAAAATTCTCAGACTTTTTTTCTCCTTATACATTTCCTCTCATTCTGTCCCTATAGAAAAGTAACTGAGTTTTACCCAGTCTGCTCCCTCAAATGTCAGAAGTGGCCGCCCTTCTTGATTTCTCATAATAACACATCTATCAGTGCCCTTTTTTCACGTTCCAGAGGGCTGCTTACCACTCTTGCTCGCTCCCTTCTGCTAAGACCCTCTCAGTGTCTACACTGGCGTGCTGTCTTTACCCACCTGGCTCTCAAGAAATTGGCCACATTTCTTGTTTTAAGAGATGGGGGTCTCACTATGCTGCCCAGGCCAGAGTGCAGTGACTATTCACAGGAGTGATCATAGCACCCTATAGCCTGGACCTCCTGGGCTCACATGATCCTCCCACATCAGCCTCCCAAGTAGCTGGGACTGCAGGGGCGCATCACTGGGACTGCAGGGGCACGGCTGTTTTTGTTTCTGATGGTCACATTTCTCAAGTGTTTCTCCAGTACCCTTATGTCTCCCCCGTGAGTGTACTCATTCCTCATCAGTAACCTGATTTTGGTTTCTAGCTCATTATGAGACTTGTTCTCTGCAAGGTCAGCAGTGATTCTCTTACTGATGATCCAGTGGCCTTTTCCACAGCTCCATTCTCCTGGACGTCTCTGTTGCACTGGGCACTATTAGAACACTCTCCTTCCAGAAATCCTTCCCTTTGATACCACCACATCGTGCTGTCCTCCTCCTCCTTCGCACATGCTTTCTGCTTCTCCTCTTCCTCTTCACTCTCACTTGTGGATATTTCCCAAACTAGGTTCTTAGCTCTCTAGTCTTCTTTCTATACACTGTGTCCTTTGGCTAATTAATATCATAAGTTAATGGGAGTATTTCCATAATCTGGGCATAGAGCATGTACCAGACATGGTGCTAAACACTACTCTCAAAAAGTATCTAATCTAATGTGTACGGCAAGCTTATAAAGGAACAATTACAATACCACATGAATAGTGCTAAAAAGAAGTCTTACCAAGCATTGCGACTGAACACAGGAGGAAAGCAATGCATGCTGGGGAAGGTTTAGACAGTGAGAACTTCCTTGAGGAGGTCATGTGGGAGCTGGGGAGTTTTCCAGGAAGACAGGAGGGTGGCCCTGCAGAGTCAATCGCAGAGGGAAAGGCATGGCATTGTAGACCTGCAATGCATGTTCGTTACACCAAAGGCAAGGCCAAGCAGAGGGGTGGCACTGAACCAGGAGAGGCTGCCTGGGTTGCTTAGAAGGGCCTTGTGTTCCAAGAGGACTATAGATTTTACCCTGCAGGAATGGGAATCACAAAAGGGCCTAAGATGATCAGATTTACAATATAGGATAAACATTCAGGTGACAATGTGGAAAATGGTGGCAGGGAGTCCTGCTGGGGACAATTAACAGAGTCTTGGCAAGACACAGGTGAATCTACGGGATGGGACAGAGGCAAGGATCAGTTTCTACAGAGCCCTCTCAGTATACAGGAGAAACCCAGACCCAGAAAAATATGCCTGTAAGCTTCATGATGATTTGTAGTAAGTCCAGGGATACAGAATGAGGCTTAGGATATTACATTTTCAGTCAATGAGAAATGCTTTAGAAACTCTAAAAATAAAAAGAATCAAAAAAGCACAATTTTACACACTCTGTAACGAAACATGCAAGAAAATCTGTCTGAGTAGTTCACTCTGTCATGGCCGGGAGACCATTAGGAGGCCATGCAATATCACACGGGAGATGAGCCTGATTTGGACAAGAGGTGGGAAGAAACGACGGGCCCAGGTAAATGCACGCTTGGGGATGGCACCAGAGCCACAAGACAGGCTGCAGGGCTTGGTCGCACGATGGACATGCCAGGTGTGAGAAGGTGGTTTAAACAATGACTAGGGGCTTTCAGTGCAGGTGGCTTGGGTGCTGTCATTAACGAAGGCAGAGAACACAGTAGATTAAGATATACAGAAAAGAAGTTTCTGCATGACACGGATTCAACACGAATGATGATGCCACTGGCTTGACCACTAGAGTATGGTGTCAAAAAAGAAATCTTGGAAGGAACAGTTTTGGGGACAATCATGAATTCCCTTTTAGAGCCACTGAATTTGAATGCATATCATGACATCCAGCTTTCCATGCCTGATGGGCAACAGAAACACTAGCTCTAACGAGGGCTTGCCCGGTGAGGACTCCTACACTCATCTCCACACCCAGGATCTCACACGTCCTCTAACTGGACATCTCCAACTGTCTCTCTTACATGTGTACATGTACATGGTGGCCTCACCATCATCTCAAACTTATCAAGTCCAAGACCAAACTCACAATTTTCCCCCTCAACCAGCTTCCCTTCTACCTGTCCTGCTGATCATTGACGCAGCTATTCATTCGATTAACCAGTTCCCAGTTTTAAATCTCACAATCATCTGTAATGCCCTCTTTCTCCATTCTCCCTTCTAGTTAGTTGCCCACATTCCTTCAACTTCTTTTCTGCTTTTTATTTTTTTATTTTTTTGAGACGGAGTCTCCCTCTGTCACTGCAACCTCCACCTCCGAGCTTCAAGCAATTCTCCTGCCTCAGCCTCCTGAGTAGCTGGGATTACAGGCACCCGCCACCACGCCTGGCTAATTTTTGTATTTTTAGTAGAAATGGAGTTTCACCATGTTGGCCAGGCTGGTCTTGAATGCCTGATCTCAGGTGATCCGTCTGCCTTGGCCTCCCAAAGTGCTGGCATTACAGACATGAGCCACCACACCCGGCCTAACTTCAATTTGAAATGACTCCACTCTACGTCCTGATTTCTGCACACCAGGATTCCAGACCCTTCCCAGTTGTGTCTTCCTGCATCCTGGCATGCTGGAGGAGGATAAGGTTGGCATCCTGCATCCTTATCCTGTCAAGGTTAAAATTCCTTCCTTGGCTCTGAATCCCTTCCTAACTAGCTTCATGTAACCATTTGGACTTCTTTCTTACTGTGCTCAATATATGGGAATCCCCACTTACCTGTGGTTTTATTTTCCATAGTTTCAGTTATCCATGGTCAACTGTGGTCCAAAAAGAGGTGAGTACAGTACAGAGAAGAAGATATTTTGTGAGGGGGGGGGGGAGAGAGAGAGAGAGAGAGAGAGAGACCACATAATTTTTATCACAGTATATTGTTGTAACTGTTCTATTTTATTATTATTGTTAATCTCTTATAGTGCCTAATTTATAAATTAAACTTCATAATAAATGTATTAGTCCATTATCATGCTGCTAATAAAGAGATACCCAAGACTGGGTAATTCATAAAGGAAAGAGGTTTAATGGACTCAGTTCCACGTGGCTGGGAAGGCCTCACAATCATGGCAGAAGGTGAATGAGGAGCAAAGGCTTGTCTTACATGGAGGCAGGCAGAGAGAGAGAGAGCATGTTCAGGGGAACTGCCCTTTGTAAAACCATCAGATCTTGTGAGACTTATTCACTATCACAAGAACAGAATGGAAAAACTTGCCCCATGATTCAATTACTTCCCACCTGGTCCCTCCCATGACATGTGGGGATTATTACAATTCAAGGTGAGACTGGGTGGGGACACAGCCAAATCATATCAATAAGTATGTATATACAGGAAAAATGTGATATATCAGGTTCATTGCTATCTGTAGTTTCAAGCAACCACTGGGATCTGGGAAGGTAACCCCTGTGCATAAGAGGGGATTACTGAACTAACTCAAAGCTGTCACGCTGGCTGCAATGTGCTGGCACCGTGCTGGCACCGTGCTGGGGCTTTAACGGTTTTACTTCCTTTCACAATGTCCCTCCGAGGTAGAAACCTCACTTTATAAGAAAGAGCTAAGGACCAGGCGTGGTGGCTCATGCCTGTAATACCAGCACTTTGGGAGACTGAGGTGGGTGGATCACAAGGTCAGGAGTTCAAGACCAGCCTGGCCAACATGGTGAAACCCCATCTCTACTAAAACTACAAAAATTAGCTGGGTGTGGTGGCATGCACCTGTAATCCCAGCTACTTGGGAGGGTGAGGCAAGAGAATTGCTTGAACCTGGGCAGCAGAAGTTGCAGTGAGCCAGGATCACACCACTGTACTCCAGCCTGGGTGACAGAGTGAGACTCTGTCTCAAAAAAAAAAAAAAAAAAAAAAAAGCTAAGGCTTCTAGAGGGTACCTAAGGTTACCCAGCTGCAAAGTCTTGCAGAGAGGAAATGGCCCAGGTCTCTCTGCCTCTCAGCCTCCACCTTTTACCACCAATGGGCCCAGCTCCACACCTTGCCCTGTGAGCTCTGTGGGTCTTGTCTTCATCATATCTAGAATGTCATTCTCCTGCCATTACTTCCATCCTTCAAAAGCCTTCTGTGTCACCAAGTGCTCTGGATTTACTATTAAGATATTTCATCTTTAATCTCACAAATTAAAATGTACAGAAAACAAAAACAAAGAAGTTTTTGTGTCACAGACTCAATGGCCATAATGATTCCAACGGCTTCCCTATTAGAATGTGGTGTCAAAACTACAGGATATTACACAAAGTGATGGGTTGAATTATATCCTCCAGAAAGACGTGTTGAAGCTCTAACCCCTGGGACCTCAGAACATGGCCTTCTTTGGAAATAGGGTCCTTGCAGACATAATCAGATGAGGACACCCTGGAGCAGAGTGGGCTCTTAGTCCAGTATGACAAGCGTCTCCACAAGAAGAGACGCACAGGAAGAGGTTGGCCCTGCGACGACAGAGCCACAGATGGGAGCGATGCATCTACAAGCCAGGGACACAAGGATTGCTGGGAAACGTCAGGAGCTGAAAGAGACAAGGAAAGATTCCTCCCTAGAGCCTTCAGAGGGAGCATAGCCCTGCCCACACCTTGACTTCAGACTTGCGGCCTCCAGAACTGTCAGATAATAGCTTCTTGTGGTTTTAACTCACCCACTTTCTGGTTCTTTGTTACAGCAGCACTAGAAAACAAACACACATGGGAAGAAACGTCCCTTGTTTTTACAGATTTTTCTCTTCAAAAATGTGTAAAATACACACACGCACACAAACATTTCTTTCGACTCCCCAGTCCTATTAGACCTCATTTTACCCATGTGAGGGCCAAGAGTGCGCTCATTATGAGATAATCTGGAAAATGGCATTAGAGTATTACTACTTTATATTATCCGTTGGTATTTTGATCATTTTGTGTGTGTACATGGTCATATCAGATCATTAAAGAAGCCACTCCAATAGAAGGATGGCTCCTTTTTTTTTTTTTTTTTTGAGATGGCATCTTGCTCTGTTGCCCAGGCTGGAGTGCAGTGGCACCATCTCAGCTCACTGTAACCTCTGTTTCCCGGGTTCAAGCGATTATCCTGCCTCAGCCTCTTGAGTAGCTGGGACTACAGGCGTGTGCCACTGCGCCCGGCTAATTTTTTGTATTTTGGTAGAGAAGGGATTTCACCATGTCAGCCAGGATGGTCTCGATCTCCTGACTTCGTGATCCGCCCACCTTGGCCTCACAAAGTGCTGCGATTACAGGCTTGAACCATCGCGCCCGGCCCAATGGCTCCTTCGACAATGAAAGAGACACTACTTAAGGTGCAGAGCTGGAGGTCCTCAGGTGAGCCTGCCCCTTACCCCCACGTTCACATGACGGATGGAAACCACTTACGCCAGATAAAGTGTTTTTCCTTTTTTAACCTTAGGATTCTGTGATATCTGGAGCCAATACTTATGAAGGAAGAAGTTTAAAACTTTCCATTTAAACCACTTAGAATGAGAGGATTTACAAAGATCCTGTTTAATGTTCAGCTGACACATTGTCAAAAACATTTATCATGCAACCTTTTGAAGTTTCTTCCACTCCCTTCTAGTTATTAAAGCTTGGATTGCAGTTAGTTATCAACAACAAAGCGTACACGTGATGGTGTTTTTATAGTCAGCCTTTCAGTCTGATTTCTGAACCACTAAGCAAAATTCAGTTCTTCTGATCAGAAAAATGATTAGTGACCTAGTTTTCATGCTGAATGCACAAACCAGTTGATTTCTGAAATCACTTCTATATGGACCTAGAGATAATTCAAGGGACATGGAAATTTCATTTGTTTCCTAATGCTTCAAACTGCAAGAAATTTCAGATATAAGAATGTGCCACTTCAAGTTAGGCTGTAATTCTTTCAGTGCAAATGAGGAAATAGTGACCTACATTATTGAGAAGATTCCTCTGGCAACTTAATTCCTAATGTAAATTTCTTCAGATTGAGAATAAGCTTCAGTTCATGTTTTGGCAAGAGGAATAATTCAAGTGAATACTACTTTCTGAGTCTGTGCAATGTATTCGAAGGTACAGAGCTGGGTAAGACATAGTCTCGCCTTTTACAGCGCTTACATTATCTTAGTGGGTGTGTGATAAGGATGAAAGGCAGGAGAGCATGGTAAGTGTGTTAAGTGTTCAACTGAGAGAACAAAAAGAAAAGGAAGGACAGAGGAAGACATTTAATGACACCACAAGGAAGCAAGCAGATAACTCCAGCATGTGGGATATTCTACAGGACAACTGAGGTGGTTTCTGCAAGAAGTCAAGGACGTGGGAAAAAAGTGAAGAAGGGGCTGCTTTAGATTTAAAAAGACGTGAGAGCTGTAACAATCCAATGTAATGTTTGGATCCTGTTTGGATCCTGATTCAGACAAATCAACTGTAAAATGGCACTTTAAAGCTAATTTGGGATATTCAGTTATGAAGTAAATATTAGATGATACTAAAAGCTAATTGTTTACTGTCTTAGGTATGACAATGGCACTGTGACTGTGTAAGACAATGCCCATGGTTTCTGAGAGGCATTCTGAAATATGCAGTGTAAAATGACTTGATGTCTGGAATTTGCTTTAAAATATTTTAGCGAAGAATGAGTGGGAAAAGATAAAGCAAATGTGGCCAAATCTTGATAGCTGCTGAAGGTGGGTGACAGGCACACAGGAGTTCATAGTACTATTCTCTCTACTTTTGGGCGTGTTTGAAAATTTTCACAATAAAACTAAAAGAGAAACAAACCCCTTATATACAGTGAAATGATGTGAGAAAAACACAGAGATTGGGAACGTCTTCAGGAAGGAAGTGGCATTTGGGAAAAGCCTTGAATAATAGCTAGAATTCTTCCAGGCCTAAGGTGAAAAGGGGAAAGAATTGTCTGCCAAAGAAGCTGCATCTGCAAAAGTAAATACAAGGAGAATGTGGGTGTGCTCAACAAAGAGTGTGCAGTCCACGGAGCAGGACCTGGAATATGTGAAGGGGAGGCAGTCCTGAAAAGGGAGGCCAGAGCACAATGGGCTTCAATGCCAGGCTTTGGTTATGCTTAACTTGGTGAAAAGGAGAGGGGCTTTTGCGCAATGCCTAAAATCAAGAAAGATACACGCAGTTACTTTCTAGACATTTACAACAGAGTCCCAGGCTTAACACCTTTAAAACTGGACATATGATCAGTTTCCCCACTTTATTCCCCTCTCCTTCTACTCACTCCTTTGCCTCAATCTAATTATATTCCTATAGATTCAGATCTAGATTAATGGAACCCATATTCCCCTAGTTACCCAGATCAGGAACTGTGAGGACACCCTTGAATTTTCTCTACCATTTAGCCATTTACCAGCCTTCTAAATATTTCTCCTCTTCAGTCCTACAGTTACTGTCCTTGTCTATTTTCCTCTGGACAATGACTATACTCACAGATCTCCTTGTTCCAATTTATTATTGCCACAGCAATATTCCCCATCATCTTCAAGTTTCTCTACATCAATGCACAGTACCGCTGCCACCCACTTGAGCCATCAAATTATCCAAGGCAAAAGCTCAGGAGATCTCTTTGACAACTTGCCTCTATCCCACCTGTTCCCTCCCATAGACTCCTGTCCATTTGCCACTAAGCCCTGTGGATTCAATCTCTTTTAATTTGGTCCGCTTCATGCCATTTTTACTGACATTCTCTGACTATATTGTCAGAGCCCCCTTTCTGGTCTCCATTCATTTCTCTGGGCTCCCCTCAGTCTCATCTTCCTACGGCAGCCACTTATTTTAGAAGTCATTATTTAGGAGTTGTCACTGAATTCCTTCTTTCCCTCACTTTACCCTGCCACATCCAATGTTCACTAGGAGTAGCACCTGATAAATTGTAAGTCTTTTACAAAGAAAAACCTTAAAAACATGCATAACCTCCCCACTCCTCTCCAGGTGTAGTACCACTGCCTCCTTGGTCCAAGTCATGGCTTTTACCTAAAGATGACTCCAATAGCGTAATAGTCTCCATCTCCCTCCCATACATTCTACAGGTCAGGTCTGTCCATTCATGTTTGTTCATTCATTACTGCCAGAGCAACATTCCCCATCATCTTCAAGTTTCTCTACATCAATGCACAGTACCACCGCCAACCACATGAGCCATCAATTATTCAAGGCAAAAGCTCAGGAGATCTCTTTGACAACTTGCTTTTATTCCACCTGTTCCCTCCCACGGAGTCCTGCTTATTTGCCACTAAGCGCTTATTGAGAAGATTCTTCTGGCAACTTAATTCCTAATGTAAATTTCTTCAGATTGAGAATAAGCTTCAGTTCATGTTTTGGCAAGAGGAGTCAAACTCTTTCTGAATAATTCAAATGAATTCTATTTTTTGAGTCTGGACAATGTATTAGAAGGTACGGAGTTGGGTAAGACGTAGTCTTGCCTTGGTAGCTCAAAGTTCTCCGATGACTTACAATTACACTTCTAATAATATCTAAGCTCCTCACCATGCTTATAAGGTCCTACCAGCCGTGGCTTGCACGTATCTCTCAGGCTTCTCCTTGTACCAGTTCCAGCTTTGGTCAAGCCACACTTGCCTTCCTACTATTCTTTGAACCTGACAAATTCATTACCATTAGCACGTCCCTTCTGATGAAGACTGGTAAAGAGAGAACCAGTGTTCTTCATTGATTTCCTCTTGATCTTAACCTCTTATAGGGTTTGGATCTGGGTCCCCATCTGAATCGCATGTTCAGTTGTAATACTTAGCGTAGGAGGTGAGGCCTGGTAGGAGGCGATTGGATTATGGGTGTGGTTTCTCACGGTTTAACACCACCCTTGGTGCTGCTGTCATGATCGTGAGTTCTTGTGAGATGCGGCTGCTTCAACGTGTGTGTCACCTCCCCTGCTGTCTCTTGGTCCTGCTCCTGCCATGTAAGAGTCTGCTCCCACTTTGCCTTCTGCCATGAGTACAAGCTCCTTGTGGCCTCCCCAGAATCAGAAGCTGCCATGCCTGTACAGCCTGCGGAATCATGAGCCAATAAAGCCTCTCTATAAATTACCCAGTCTCAGGTGTTTGTTTACAGCAATGTGAGAATGGACTAACACACCTTCTTTACGGAGTATTTTCCTCATTCTTTTCACATGGTCAACTCCTTTTGGTGGCCAGTCTCAGCTCACACATCACTTCCTCATGAGGCCTTTCTTGACCACATAACCCAAATCGGCCACCTGGTCTCGCTTTATGATATCCTGTCTTCAGCGTCTGCTGAACACTTAATCATTATCTGGTACTTTTCTTCCTTATTTATTCTCTTTCTCCATGATTAGAAAACTGTGAATGCCAGGAATTGATCCTGTTCACCACTGAATTTCAGGGATTTGGGATAGTGCTTGGCAAAAGGTGCTCAATAAATACTGATGATGTCCCCCACTGACCAAAGTATTGTAAAGACTCCCAATTCTTGCATAGAAAAGATCCAAACTCCTCATGTGGTTATCAAGACACTGCCTTGTCTGACCTCTGCCTCTCCTTCCGTCTTCCTCTTGTATTACCCTCACCCATTCTTCAGGCTACATCCACACTGGCCCTCTTATTTTGTCACATGTGCCATTTCACACCCACCACTGGGTTGTGCATTCTGTTCTATCTGGAGCCTGATTTTGTTATATTATACTTAATTCCCTTCACACATCTTTTCCGTCTCAGCTTAAACATTACTCTGCCAGAGAAACCTTTCCAGTTGGGTCAGCTATGATATATTCCCACAGCATCATGTGCCTCCCCTTTTTAGCTCCCAGCAGGGGCACATTTTTACATTTATTTGTGTGATCATTTTGTTTGACTGGCATCTATATCTCCCTCTAGCCATATTCTCCATGAAGGCAGGTTTCATTCTTGACATTGAGGGACTTTAAAGACCACTGTACTGAAAAGGTGAACTCTTGGGAACTGAAGCTTACTGCTAGTGAGAGTAGAGCAGATTTGAATTATTTATGAATCCCAATCTGAACGGATAATAATAAACATGAACATTTATGTCCCTAAATATATAGCAAGAATTACATCCACGGTGAGATTACGAGGCAACTAATTTGATGATTTGTGCTGCTTTTAGAAGATGAAAATTTTAGAAGTTTCTAGCTGGATATTTTTTTAAGACTGTGATTTCCCATGTGAGTTAAGAGAATGGAAAGAATGAAAACTTTTTGAATTATTGGATTTAATTACTCTTGTTAGGAATGTATAAGCATTTTCTTCTCGCACTAATAGTATATAATGAATTGAAAAGTCTTTTACAAAGAAAAGCTCTTAATATTGTTTTAACACCTTTCAAAGTAACTTTAATCAAAGAGATAATGTGCAAGGTGAATCAGAACTTCATGCACTGTGTAAGAACTAGTGTGATTCCAAACACCCAGCATACTTAACAGAGGAATGCAAATAGTCAAAAATATTAAGCACAAACCAAGACTGGTTCTTGGCAGTGTAGCCAACATTTTAACAGTGTAGTTGAAAATGTGGTCAACCTTAACCTTTCATCTAAGGCTTTCCTTTGCTAATGAATCATGGCTATAACTAAAACTCTAAGGTTAGCATGGCTTCTTTGAACCACCACAAACCAAACATCTAAAGCTTAAGATATAGTGTTTCTTTTCAAAAGTGATGAACTAACCTCCCCCCCACCTTATTTTTTTTTTGTATTACATGACCAGACTCCTTGAAATATGTGTGGTCTAGGAAATCTGACTTTTAAAATTAATTCTAAAAAATTCTATTTACCCATTGATGTACTGTTAGTATGGTTTGTCAGCCCAATTTCTGAAATGCTAAGTCCATTTGATCTCCCACTAAGGGATCAAACCCTATTTTAGGACCTAATATCAATGAAAAAATTTATGTTTTACTTCAGATTAGAAAATAATAAAGGCGAATTGAAGAAAAATGGAAAAGCATCAAGAGGAAAATAGAATTTCCATAATCCTTGCACTCAGATACAACCCCTGTTAGCACAGTGCCTTCTTTCCATGTCTTTTCCCCATAAACATGAAACTGGCATGTCGGCTCTGTAGGACTCAATGAATGTAATCATAGAAGCTTCTCTCTCTCATCTCCCACTGTTCCTTTAATCCTGCTTAGTAGAGGCAGTTCTTCTCTTGCCCCTTGGTGAAAATTCAGAAGGGTGCCTTGATTTTTCAGGTCACTCTAGTCCTATAGTCACTTTAAACTGCAGACAAGTCTTAATCCACTTAGATCATTCTCAACTGAAATTTAAATGGTTCCTAAGAGCAATTTAATATAAGGCAAGACATAGCTAAAGGGTTCCAGAGCACCATTCTTTGACTTATCATTAAGGTACATTTACTTTCTGTTTGTCTTTGGCCCAGGGACTTGAACCCCAGTGGGGTGGTTATGGTGCCTGCCTCACACACTAATGTCCCTAGTGATGACTAAGATTGGACTGGATATGTAGGTGTCTGCTGGCCTCACCCTCCTAGTTGTTACTGTGTTCTCCTCTGGGAATATCCCTCAACGTCTGTTTCACCCTGTTTCCCCGGCTTCAACTCCTTGTTGCAGGTCTCTGTGTACTTTTTCTTGGCCTGCTGGATGAATAGTCCTCTTCACTCTCGTCTCCCTTCTGCAGATAAAGGTCAAACAGAACAATAATCTCCCCTTTACAGGGAAATGAGATGTCTGAACTCCAGGTTCTTGTAAGAGAGTAAAACATCAAATCTGTAGCCTAATTCTAATAAAAAGATTACTTTAATTAACAACATTCATAAAGATTTGCAATATATATGTTACAACAATTCTTAGATATTTGTATTAGTCTGTTTTTATGTTGCTGATAAAGACATACCTGAGACTGGGTAATTTATAAAGGAAAGAGGTTTGATTGACTCACAGTTCCACACGGCTGGGGTGGCCTCACAATCATGGCGGAAGAGCAAGTGATGTCTTACATTGGGGCAGGAAAGAGAGAGAATGAGAGCCAAGTGAAAGGGGTTTCCCTTTATAAAACCATCAGCTCTCATGAGACTTACTACCATGAGAACAGTATGGGGAAATGCCCCATGATTCAATTATCTCCCACTGGATCCCTCCCACAATATATGGGAATTATGGGAGCTACAATTCAAGATGAGATTTGGGTAGGGACACAGCAAAACCATATCAATATTCAAATTTTAATTCATGGATAAAACCATCATCTGATCTCATGTGGAAGCATGTGCTTTAGGTGTGTGCCATCAGTCCACATGGAGGAGCGTTATACAAAATAGCTTTGAGAAACTTGATGCTGCTTTTCCAGTAAGAATATTGTTAAGAGCATCAGCTACATCTTACGATTTTTCTTCCACTGATCTTTCTTTGCTCTACAATGTCTTCCACATTGCTGCCAGTGATCTCCTCTGCTGAAAAAATCTTCAGTAGTTTTTCTCTACCTAGAGAATAATTTCAGACCCCTAACCATGGCATATATCCTTGATATGCAATGGCTGTTCTGAGAACCAGCAGGATTGTAGGATCTTGAGCCCTACTCTAGACTAACAAGATCAGAGCCTACATCTTACCAAAATTTCCAGGTGACCTGTGGGCACATTCAGGTGTGAGAAGCACTTATACAGTGCACCTTTCATGAGGGTCCTACAGCTGAAATTCCTCTCTGATGTCAGTGCTAGGAAGAGCTGTGCTTTTCCTAAGCACTTGACTTGCTTTCTATTAAGGACACTGGCTACTGAAATTCGATTTCTTCTTGTCTTTAGCTGCTATGAAGCCCAGGACAAACACGCAGCTCTCCTTTTAGCCACTTTATTAGACTTCATGGCAGGCATTTTGTTTACGAATTCTATTCTTGATTTCATATATTTTCATATCTTTTTGTTTTACTGATTTTCTTATTAATTTTTATCCTGTTGTACCATATGCATCTCTGTAAGTCACCTGAAATACTTTTGAAGATTTGGTGAGGTATGAACCCATGATATTTGTATGTGTGTAGGACAGCAAGGAAGTAATAAAGTTGATAAATATTTCATTTCCTGGCCTTCTCTCGCCCTAAATACTATGTTTAATACCAGTACTAACTTCTCCCAATCCAACCTGTGTGTGTGTGCAGAAGTCCCACGTCAGATACTTTCATAGACCTAGAGGTATTTTCCATAGAAACCGCTTATGTAAGAGGAACTGAAGCTATGAAGGCAAGAGAGCACTGGTGTGAGGTTCTTGGCAGGCTGGATGTCTCAGTGGGACGTCTAGGTTTCTCCGTAGCTTGAGAAGTATGCTGGCCATCCAGTTCCCAGCTTATTCTGTGTCCCCACTCTTCTAAATGAGGACTTTCTGCTGTTGCTCTTTTCTATCATGAGCTGGGCTCCAAAGTGGCAACCTTCATTAAAAAGTGAAACCTGAGAGCTTCTGTCTAAAAACTAATTAATTCCTGTGGAGACTTAAGACAAAAAACAAACGGGTTCATGTAATGACAGTCAACTGCTTGTGAAGGCATTCCTGGGTGAGATGGTATGGCTCGCTGGCAGAAAGACGAGTGCGTGGTGAAGCTGGAGCTCTACTTTCTCTCCAGCAGCGTGGCTGGAGGCAAGACACGTGACCTCTTTGAACCTGTGTTTTCATCTATACCATAGTGAGACATTTGAGAGGTCACCTTCCAGCACTAAATTCAATTGTTATATGATCGATTGAGTTTCTCGTATTAGAGAGATCATTTAGTCTAGTGGTGAAACATTGAAATACATGGTATAATAATGAAGCACTGAAAGTTTCCAGTCTGGCTGCCTGAGCTGGAATCTCTGCTCCAACTCTTTGCTAGTCATGAGACTTTGGGCAAGTTATTCACATTTTTCTGGGCCTCAGTTTACTCATTTATAAATAGAGGAATAATAACAGTACCTATCTCATACGGTGGACATGAGGATTATTACATAAAAACACAATGCTAGCACATGTAAGAGCTCAATAGATGTTAGTTACTATTTTATCACAACTGGGGAATAAGAAATGGGCAACCATATTTACCTATATGATTATATATCACACTTCTGTTAAGTTTTCATGATTATTTTTCTTATGGAAACTCTGTATTAGGGCCATCTAACTATATAGTGCTGATGAAGCTAGGACTCTCCAGCTTTTTAGAAATTCATCAAGGTTTTACCAAATGTCTGAGTCAAAGGATTTGTGAAGTCAAAACATTTTTAACATAAATTTTCATCCCCTCTATCTCTGCCTGCTATAGTCACAAAAATGAACAAATGGAAATAAAGTTCAAACAGTGCAAGAGGGCTAGAAGCTCATTCAAGGTCTTCTGGTAGAGCAGACAGATTCCACTTTCTGTTTCAGGTACCACATCCATTACCAAACAACCACACGATTGAACATGTAACTGTCCCCACCCTTTGTCCATTACCAAAGTAGCATGTGCTCACTGCATGCATTGTGCCGAAGTATCAGGATAGAAACAAAGCAGAAATAAAACACTACCACCACTTTCCCCTTAGCCAGAGGCACTAACTGCTCAGGTTGGTTTGCATCCCAGAATCCATCCACTGCTGCACGCCCAGCAGCCCTTCCCTGCTTGTCAGAGAGCACTGCTACCCTCACACCAACATCTGAGAGTCAGCATGTTAAAAGGGAGACTCACCACCACTGTCTGCTCATTTGATAGATAGGTACTTGAACGCCCACTGTGCTCAACAAAATAATTTTTGAGGTGCCATAAGTAAGGAAAATCAGGGTATGAATTAATGGTTCTGGCCTCCATGGAGCAATTATGATCATTTCTTCCATAATTCATGGATATGATATACAGAAGATGAATACTAGAACAAAAATAAACACCTCCTTATCCATTTGTTTTAGATCTCTAAGGAGACTGAAATATTCTGTATTTACATGTCAGATGGAAAGCAGCCTAGAGAAATGATGGCTAATACTGCTTATATCTCAGGCAGAAATAGTTCCAAGTACTTTTGATATATGACATATTAAAAATGCCTGCAGAAATAACATAAAACAGGACAGGGTTATTTGCATCACTGTCCTCATCATGTAGTTACCGCCCTCTTCCATCTGACTGGCAAAGCCCAGACAAACATATAATTTCTCCTGTGCTGTGGGGCTTCAGAAGGACTTTGAGCAACAACAACAAAAAAAGCCTCTGCTTTCTTCACCAGCAAATGTAAATAGTGACCAAAATAGTACCAGAAAGTAAGCTGAGTTAGAACTGTCTGGGTCCTGTTCTAATTTTCACTTTTGATGAGAAGATGTGAACAAAGAGTTTGTCCTCTGTGTAGGTGGGTGTTGTGGGCGACATTCAAAGGCAAGAGCTGAGTAAGGCAGAGAGCTGTGCTTATCAGCGGCGCAAAACTATACTGAAGCCTGAATTCATGCCAAAAATCACCCATGCCAAGTGAAATTGACTAATGCTGGGTCAGGAAAGCGAAAACCGGACATAAAAAATATGAATGGCAGACATAAGGCACAAAATAATTAGAAAACATATTCAAAGTATAGCACACTAACAACCGAAACCACACTATAATCACCATACATTAGTTCTCACTTTCCCTGTATGCTCTTTCCATTTCTGTGCTCTACAGTAAGGTAGGTAGATGCTACAAGGCAACTGAGGATTCTAGCAGCTTTATGGAAATGCATAAGATGTGAGTAGGGTATGCCTTTCTACCAGAGAGTGGTAGTCCAGGGGGTTACCGG
This sequence comes from Cacajao melanocephalus, assembly GCA_963573385.1. NCBI lineage: Eukaryota > Metazoa > Chordata > Mammalia > Primates > Pitheciidae > Cacajao > Cacajao melanocephalus. The sequence continues at coordinate 44,058 of CAUYLG010057099.1, forward strand.
GTATGCAGACAATGAGAACCAATGGAAATAATTAAAATTATTAGGTAGCCTTCTGAAATTGCTGTTTTTATTTTGGAGAATGGCAAATCCAAATCTGCACAGGATACAAATTACATTAACTTTAGAAACAAAAACAAGAAAATCTAAATATAGCTAATGAAAACCTATACTGTCTAAAGAACAATTTAGAATTTATTTTAAGAGCTGTACCAAAGTGTTGTACTACAAACTGGTTCCTAGAAAACACACTCTTGTGAAGGCAAAATTCAAGCATTTCACAAATGATAGTTCATTTCTATCCCTCAATTTCTTTAACAGCGATTATTCCCTCTCATGTCAAGTCAATTTACGTTCCTTCTTCCATAAATTCATCTCCAAGAAGCTGAAGAACACCTAACCCACCTCTTCTCTCTAGATCTGGCCACTCTTCATCTGTCATTTGGATTCTGTTTTCTTTTTTAGGCCACCCTTCTAAAGCAGGCTTTGAATGTCAGCTCTCCAAGCCACAAATACGCCCCTCACCTAAACTGTGCAAATATCTTCCACCTTCTCCTCTTCAAAAAGGTTTGATGATTCCCAAGAGAACATAACCCTTTCAGCTCCAGGCATCATTTCTCTCCTGTCACTCTCTCCCATATGTAGGTACACAGACACACACACACAGACATATATACATGTGTGTGTATACATATGTGTGCATATCCCTCTCTTCACATACACATGTACATAAATCTTGCCCACAATGTAAATATGTAACATATTTAGTTAATTCTGCTGGTCACATCTAATTTATTCTGGGTTATGATAACCCAACTGATCAAAATGTGAAAAAGTCAACACTGTATATTTTATGATATTATTTTTTGGATCCACATGAATTTCAAAGTTTTTAAAAACAATTACTGGCCATTTAAATGAGGACGTACATTCTTTAATAGTATATATACATATCTGTCGGTTTACTCTTGTCCCTTCACTGTCAGTTCAGAATGTGAGCCCAGGCCTAGCATCGCTTTCCCCAGCTCCTAACAATTATATGACTTTGATGTCTTAATTAATTAGCCATCTGTGTACCTAGACCTACTATTAGTTCTTTCCTTTCCTCTCCTAGCTTCACCTCCATTTTGGAGACCCATTCTACTACTCACAGCAGTACTGTATTATTATTTGGAATTGAAGCATGCCTGAAAAATTAAGCAATCACATATTTTGGTAAAAACAGCATTACCAAATATTTATATACAAGAAAATATTGATATATTTAGGCAGTAAAAATTGTCTACCCTAGATGATGTTTAGGGTACATGTAGGTACAATGAAGGATGAGGGGTAGGCAGGCTAGTAGAGCTGTTTGGCAGCGGGGAACAGTTGAAAGTTTTTGATTAGACGAGCTGTATGATTAGACCTGTATGATATATGCTTGACTTATTTGCAATGGTAATAGTACAAGCAGCAGGTGGAGCAGAAGGAGCAAGGAAACCCAGGAAGAGTCCGGCGAAGAAGTAGTAAGTGAAGCGTGGATTAGGGTAATGGTAACAGAAAGGAAAGGAGTAATACAGAGCCTGGAAACAACTGATGTGATGTAGGAAGTGTGAAGGAAAAAAGCCAGCTGACACTCTCGGTCTAATTTAAGTCAGGAGTAATAAGGATGGAGGGGAAATACGCTGAGTTCTAGCAGCCAAAAGATCATCCATGCAGAGGTGTCTATTCAGTCTGGAACTTGAAGAGAAGCCAGGGTCAGATGCCCAGTCGGGATTGTTCTGCAAGAGGAATTAAGAGTTGAAATTGTAGGAGTGAATGAGTTGCTAACAGAGAAAGAAAAGAGAGAAAAACAACACAAAACTTTGGGACAGAATTTATAGAGTCCCTGAAGAGAAAAGAAGAGGCAGTAAATGTATTAATAACCACAGAAGAAATTTAAAGTGTAGTGTAGAATCTGGGAAGTCAAGGGAGGAGAGAATTTCCAAGAGGTGGTTATCAGAATTGAATGCTGATCAGGGGATTTCGGGGGATTTGTGATTAACATCAGCCTTACAACCAACACAAACATAACAACAATGACAAGAACAACAAATACAAGTACAGTATTACTATTACTATTGCGAATACTAAAAATATATAGGACGAAGGTGATTACTTCTAAGCATACAGTTTTATTGGTTGATAGATGTAAATAAACAAACCAATTTCTTCATTCAACAAACATTTACTGAGTGCTTATACCAAACTGAGCACTGGGTACAAAGCAAAGAATAAGAAATGAATGCATGGGGAGAAAGCAGAGAAAACAGGCATAGCCCTACTCTTTTTTTCTTTCTTTCTTTTTTTTTTTTTTTTTTTTTTTTGAGACAGAGTCTCGCTCTGTCATCAAGGCTAGAGTGCAGTGGTGCAATCTCGGCTCACTGCAACCTCCACCTCCTAGGTTCAAGCAATTTTCCTGCCTCAGCCTCCTCAGTAGCTGAGATTACAAGCGCCTGCCACTATGCCAGGCTAATTTTTTTGTGTTTTTAATGGAGTCAGGGTTTCACCATGTTGGCCAGACTGGTCTTGAACTCCTGACCTCAACTGATCTGCCCACCTTGGCCTCCCAAAGTGCTGGGATTGGAGGCTTGAGCTACCACGCCCAGCCAGCCCTACTCTTTTAAGAGTTTGGTGGTTGAAAGAGACTGAGAGGGGAAAGTAGTTTAGCGGAGTGGGGCGGTGGGGGGGTTGGGGGGGGACTACTTGGAATCAAGTCAAAGTATTAGGGAAAGACCTGAATCTGAAAAAAATTATTTAACCATTATGTGTCTGAAATACTATCCTGTGCTAATTGTACTGTGAGACTCATCCACCATTTATAATAATGTTTCTGCTGGAAAACGTGTTCAAAGTTTCCATCTGGGATACAAGGAACACATCCTTCCTTGCAGTAGTCTTGGTAGCGTAATCAATTCAAAATGTGGGGATAATGATGAAAATGAGAAAAGGAACCAGAAAACTATGAGGAAGAACAACCAGCTGGAGTCCATGTTGCTGTAGAGGGGCATTTCAGGGACAAAGGGGTTCTGAGACCCTTGCTAGGAAGGTGCTGGGGCAAGAAAGTGACAGGAATGGAAGCCTGGGAGTCATGCTTTTTCTAGAAATCATTTATTATTGCCAACATCTTTAAATAAGAAATTGCATTTAGAACCTTCAGCAGCCAGGAGTCTCTAAACAATGGTGCAAACAATTCAAGCCCCCAAACGTTCTCAGGTGCAATAAAATTTATATTTACATGTTCCATTTTTAAAAATTCCTAGAAAAATGCTACCTTTATGACTGGGCTCTCATTGGGAAATATAATTTGCTCAGCTAAATACATCTGTATATTTCAGGACATGTAATCACATCACACTTAAAAGTCTTTGAATTTAAAAAGGCTCCTTGCCCCTGGAAACAGCCTTTTAAAGGGTGTCATGGGCCTCAGGCAAGTGGCTAGATGGGCAGTATTCAGCACAGCACTCCTCTCTTTAATCTAGAATGATCTCACAAACACAAAAACCAGTCAGTCCCAGAAGAGAGAAAATTACCCGCCCCCCACACACAAAATACTAGAAATAGGACAAAAATAAGGTTTTGAAACTTATTTGCTGGTTTTCAGAAACGCCATATTATGACTACTATCCTTAATATTTAGCTTATCTTTTGGTTGGTGTTTCCTCCCCAGCTTTTGAAGCCTAGCTTTTCCTTCTGGTTCAGGACTTAACCTAAAGGCAGATGTTTAAAAGTACTTATTTGTGTTCAGTGTCCAGCACAGTAGGTCTAGTTTAGGGACGTTATACAGTAAATACAAAGCACTGCTTTGCAAAATGTTTGTTTTTTTCCTCAAATCCTTTATCCCAGGCTCTCATAGCTTTTGAGTTTTAATTTTCCCACCCATGATTTTTTGGAAAGCTAGCAGCTAGAAAATGTGTGCTCAAGCGAAGGCACGGATGGCTGAAGGTGAAAATGTTTAAAAGGGTCCCTGACTCCTTGGGCAGGAAGAAATAAGCAACGTAAAAGCAGGGAAGCCAACTGAAGCATCCACTGAAAGTCATTTAAGGTGGTGGCTCACTCGTTAAAAACCAAATGGAACAAAAAAAGTCCTGTACATATTTTTTTTTTCTGATAAATTTTCTCTAGCAATATAAAAATTGACTTGTCTCTTCAACTACCCATACATAACTAAGCAAAAGCATGGGGGCATAAATGTGATATTTTGCTACATTTTAACTGGAAGTTGCATTTACTGTTTAAATTTCAATCAAATATTTACTATTTTTGGCCAGGCGTGGTGGCTCATGCCTGTAGTCCCAGCTTTTTGGGAGGCCGAGGCAGGTGGATCACCTGAGGTCAGGAGTGTGAGACCAGCCTGGCCAACATGGTGAAACCCTGTCTTTACTAAAAATACAAAAAAAATTAGCTGGGTGTGGTGGTGGGCGCCTGTAATCCCAGCTACTCAGGAGGCTGAGGCAGGAGAATTTGCTTGAATCTGAGAGGCAGAGGTTACAGTGGACCGAGTTTGTGCCATTGCACTCCAGTCTGGGCAACAAGAGCAAAGCTCTGTCTCAAAGAAAAAAAAAAATTACTATTTTTTCTGTAGAATATAATCAATGATGGGGTTTTTGCAAAGTGCCCCCTTTAACTCATCCCATTACAATACTATCTTTTCATGAGCCCCTTAGTTGCAATGTCTATTTCAGTAGAAGTTCAATGAGTATCTACTAAATTCTATTGACTTTATTTTGGGAGAGTTTAGTTTAGCTTTCTTTCTTTTTTTGATATATTTTTTTATCCTTATTGATAAAATCAAAAGGATTTTTATGCCGTGAACTAATATAGCCTCAACATGGATGAAAGGAAAACTTGGACAAACATCGCAAGAAGAAAGGAAAGGGAAATCCAGTGTTGCGGACCTTCTAGATAGTTTAGGGGCTGATGATTGAGAAGGGACAGACAAGAAAGTGTTCTTATCTTGGGGTTAAGCCTGTAAGTGTGATTATTCTCTTAGGCCTAAAAATCTTGTCAGATGTTTCCACAGGAAAAATTCAGAGACACACTATAAATAATTTGCATCTCAGAGAGGTAGAGAGAAAGGGACAGAAAAGGCGAGTGGGAAAATAGGTCTGAGGACTCACCCCCAAACATGGAAGGTCAAAGATCTGGGGATGCTTAAGAAGTTAAGTTTTTTGTTTTCCCTGCATATATGTTTGTCATATCACTGAAAAAAGAAAGTGCTTTCAGAAAGGAACTCTTATTTTGTTGCATACCTTTCACATAACAGTGGGTTCATTTGACGGTGAACACTAGGCACTGGGCTCCGCTGTGAACGGCTGTTCTTGCCGGGCTTAGGGGCCGGTGGGAGGTGCAACAGCACCCACTCCACTGGGCACTGGCTGTGCTACAGCAGAAAAACCAAAGGGCACAAGAGGAGAATAAAGAATGGAACATAAGGCTGGGCACAGTGGCTCACCCCTGTAATCCCAGCACTTTGGGAAGACCAGGTGGGTGGATCACTTGAGGTCAGGAGTTTCAGACGCACCTGGACAACATGGTGAAACCCCAGCTCCATTAAAAATTAAAAATACAAAAATTAGCCGGGCAAGGTGGTGGCCGCCTGTAATCCCAGCTACTTGAGAGGCTGAGGCACAAGAATCGCTTGAAACTGGGAAGCAGAGGTTGCAGTGAGCCGAGATCACGCCACTGCATTCCAGCCTGTGCGACAGAGTGAGATTCAGTCTCAAAAACAAAAAAGACAAACAATAACAACCACAAAAAATGCCTCCATAAACCAGTCCTGGAGGCTGGAATGGCCCAGGAAATCTGTCTAGAGACAGACACCCAAGATGAGACCTATAGGAAGAGCAGGAGTTGGCCAGGGAAAGGGGCAAAAGGGAGAAGAAACAGCATACGACAAAAGCTGAAGATGAGAGAAAGCTCATCCTAACTGAAGGTTTTTTAAGAGATCAGCAATGGCAGAGGTGTGAGGAGCAGAGAAGGGGAAGAAAGAGGAGAGAGAGAGAGGACTGGGGCAGACAGGCAGCCTGGTGGGTACCTGGACTGTAGCCTCAGGAACATGGGGACCCACTGAAGAACGATCACTCTGGATGTGGTGTGGAGGAGGGGTGGGAAGGGGAGATGGCTGAGGGTGGGAGCCTGTTCAGAAGCAGGAGAGAGCTGGTGCTTTCCTGAACTAGGGGAAGGGCCTTGTGAATGCACAGAAGAGGATGAGCCAAGGTGAGGCTCAGAGGAAGGGCTGATGGACTGCCCATGGCAATGAAAAGAGAGGAGGAAAGGAAGGGTTGGGTCAAATGGGTGGACACTGCCATGAACTGGGTTTGGGAACACGGTAACAGCAGCAGCAGGTTTGAGGGGGTTCAGTTAATGATTTCCATTTTGGACACAGAGAGCTTCAGTTTTCCGTAGGATGTGTCATCTGTTTCGATTTCCAGGGAGGTTTTGAGAAGGGCTAGAACACATTATGATCTGAAAGATATGGGCTAGAGATAGAAAGTTGGCAGCTGGCAGAACATAGGTGGTAGTAGCTGAGGTTGCCTAAGTGAGATTGCAGAGCCTAATGAGAAAAGGAAGCCAGGAACACTTTCCCTGATGAGCAACGGGGTTTCAGAGCAAGAGACAAAGAAGGGCTATGAAGGTTTCTAGGAAGGAGCTGTCAGAGAGGCAGAGGGCATCCCATTGTGTCAGCTGCTTCAGGGGAGTCAAGCTGGTAAAGACAGAGGCAGCAAGAATGTCACTGGCACCCGGAAGAGCAGCTTCTGTGGGGGGATGGCGGCAGAGGCCAACTGTAAAGTAATAAGAAATGAGTAGGGATGGGGTACAGACAGAAGCTAGAAGGGAAATGGGATTAAGATAGATTTATTTAACATGGGTTACACTTGAACATATCTCAACACTTATCAAATAGGCCCTTTTTCAGTAATTTAACAGTTACATATAAGGAGGAGTCACTAAGTAGCAGACACTATTTTAATGCTTTTCAAGCATTAATTCACTCAATGCTTGCATTTCCTCTGAGACAGACTTTATTGTTTCTCTCATTTTGGAAATGAGGAAACTGCTACACAGAGAGGTTAAATAACTTGCTTGAGTTCACATAGTTTCTAAATGGTGGATCTGGGATTTGAACTCATGCAGTCTGGTTCCAGAATCCGTGTTTTTAAGTTGTATATCTCTCTTTAAGGCAACACATGCAAGATAATCTAAGAGGATACTTTAAGCCTTAAGAAAAATGAAACAGCAGTAGCATTTAAAAAGATTGGGCTCCATGTAATACTTCAGAGTCTGGCAAAGGCTGAAAAATTACTTAAGGTAGTACAGAGCCTGACAACTTCACACCACTGTGCTGGTATCCTTCCAAAAATAAAGAATGCTGCTGTATTAATCCCTTTTATTTATACACACAGCCTCTTTTCTAAATTGGCCTTGCACATTTTGTTTGCAAGGACAGCTAGTATAATAATAATAAAAAATCACAGCAAGCAACAAAGCCAACTATTGAAGGAAAGAAACCTTTCTCAGACTGTTCACATGAGAAATGGCTTTGCTGAGCTCCACTCTAAAAGCCAAGGGACATTTCTGCTTGAGTCACAGGGAACCACAGTAGAGGTGAGAAGGATGCTCCATCCATTTTAGCAGCTCACATATATTTTAAAGTAAAAGTCATGTTTCCATTTTCAGGTGCCTTTGACCACATGGAATAGGAGGTGCAGACCAGATTTAGAAGTCCTGGGTTTGGGACTTGGTGTGGTTAAGATTTGCCTAAAAAGAGCCATGCACTTCCCCTCAGGTGGGCTTAAGATTTTCATTTTTGCAATGGGGGATGAGGGTAGAAAGACTGGGAGGTTAGTAGAGCCAATTTTCTTTCTTTTTCTTTTCTTTTCTATTTTTTGAGATGGAGTCTCGCTCTATCACCCAGGGTGGAGTGCCGTGGCGTGATCTTGGCTCACTGCAATCTCCGCTTCCTGGATTCAAGGGATTCTCCTGCCTCTCAGCCTCCTGAGTAGCTGGAATCACAGGCACATGCCACCACACCTGGCTAATTATTGCATTTTTAGTAGAGACGGGGTTTCATCATGTTGGCCAGGTTGGTCTCAAACTCCTGACCTGTGGTGATCTGCCCACCTTGGCCTCCCAAAGTACTGGGATTATAGGAGTGACTCCCTGCACCTGACCAGTAGACCCAATTTTCCCCTCCCCTCCCCGCGCCTCTCCTCCCTCCCCTCTCCACCCCTCCCCTTCCCAGTCCTTGGGGGAAGCGTCACACTGTCTTCCACAATGGTTGAACTAGTTTACACTCCCACCAACAGTGTAAAAGTGTTCCTATTTCTCCACATCCTCTCCAGCATCTGGTGTCTCCAGATTTTTTAATGATTGCCATTGTAACTGGCATGAGGTGATATCTCAATGTGGTTTTGAATTGCATTTCTCTAATAATCAGTGATGATGAGCATTTTTTCATATGCTTGTTGGCCTCATATATGTCTTCTTTTGAAAAGTGTCTGTTGATATCCTTTGCCCACTTTTGGATGGGTTTTTTTTTTTTTTTTTTTGTAAATCTGTTTTAGTTCTTTGTAGATTCTGGATATTAGCCCTTTGTCAGATGAGTACATTGCAAAAATTGTTTCCCATTCTGTTGGTTGCTGGTTCACTCTAATGATTGTTTCTTTTGCTGTACAGAAGCTCTGGAGTTTAATTAGGTCCCATTTGTCTATTTTGGCTTTTGTTGCCAATGCTTTTGGTGTTTTAGTCATGAAGTCCTTGCCTATGCCTGTGTCCTTAATGGTTTTGCCTAGGTTTTCTTCCAGGGTTTTTATGATGTTAGGTCTTATGTTTAAGTATTTAATCCAACTGGAGTTAATTTTAGTGTAAGGTATCAGGAAGGGGTCCAGTTTCTGCTTTCCGCACATGGCTAGTCAGTTTTCCCAACACCATTTATTAAACAGTGACTCCTTTCCCCATTGCTTGTTTTTGTCAGGTTTGTCAAAGATCAGATGGTTGTAGATGTGTGGAGATGCCTCTGAGGCCTCTATTCTGTTCCATTGGTCTATATCTCTGTTTTGGTACCAGTATCATGCTGTTTTGATTACTGTAGCCTTGTAGTATAGTTTGAAATCAGGTAGCATGATGCCTCCAGCTTTGTTCTTTTTGCTTAGGATTGTCTTGGCTATGCAGGCTCTCTTTTGGTTCCATATGAAGTTTAAGGTCATTGGTAGCTTGATGGGAATAGCATTGAATCTGTAAATTACTTAGGGCAGTATGGCCATTTTCATGATACTGATTCTTCCTAATCATGAGCATGGAATGTTTCTCCATCTGTTTGTGTCCTTTCTTATTTCCTTGAGCAGTGGTTTGTAGCTCTCCTTGAAAAGGTCCTTTACGTCCTTTGTTAGTTGTATTCCTAAGTATTTTATTCTCTTTGTAGCAATTGTGAATGAGAGTTCGCTCATGATTTAGCTCTCTGTTAGTCTGTTATTAGTGTATAGAAATGCTTGTGATTTCTGTATATTGATTTTGTATCCTGAAACTTTGCTGAAGTTGCTTATCAGTTTAAGGAGATTTTGGGCTGAGATGATAGGGTCTTCTAAATATACAATCATGTTGTCTGCAAATAGAGACAAATTTGACTTCCTCTTTTCCTGATTGAATACCCTTTATATTTTTTTCTTGACTAATTACTCTGTCTAGAACTTCGAAGACTATATTGAATAGGAGTGGTGACAGAGGGCATCCTTGTCTAGTGCTGGATTTCAAAGAGAATGCTTGCAGTTTTTGCCCATTCAGTATGATATTGTCTGTAAATTTGTCATAAATAGCTTTTATTGTTTTGAGATATGTTCCTTCAATACCTAGCTTATTGAGAGTTTTTAACATAAAGTGCTGTTGAATTTTTTGGAAGGCTTTCTCTGCATCTATTGAGATTGTCATGGGTTTTTGTCTTTGGTTCTGTTTATGTGGTGAATTACGTTTATAGACTTGCATATTTTGAACCAGACTTGCATTCCCAGAATGAAGCCAACTTGATCGTGATGGATAAGCTTTTTGATGTGCTGTTGCTATAGGTTTGCCAGTATTTTATTGAAGTTTTTGCACCTAGGTTCATTATCAATATTGGCCTGAAGTTTTATTTTTTTGTTGAGTCTCTGCCAGGTTTTGGTATCAGGATGATATTGGTCTCATAAAATGATCTGGGAAGGATTCCCTCTTTTTGGATTGTTTTGAATAGTTTCAGAAGGACGGGTACCAACTCCTCTTTGTACTTCTAGTAGAATTCAGCTGTGAACCTGTCTGGACCTGGACTTTTTTTGGTTGGAAGGCTATTAATTGCTGCCTCAACTTCAGCCCTTGTTATTGGTCTGTTCAAGGTTTCAACTTCTTCCTGCTTTAGGTTTGCGAAGGTACAAATGTAAAGGAATTTATCCATTTCTTCCAGGTTTACCAGTGTATGTGCGTAGAGTTTTTTGTAGTAGTCTCTGATTGTAATTTGTATTTCTGTGGAGTCAGTGGTGATATCCCCTTTATTGTTTTTTATTGCGTCTATTTGATTCTTCTTCCTTTTCTTTTTTATCAATCTGGCTAGCGGTCTGTCTATTTTGTTGATCTTTTCAAAAAACCAGCTCCTGGATTTATTGATTTTTTTGAAGAATTTTTTGTGTCTCTATCTCCTTCAGTTTTGCTCTGATCTTAGTTATTTCTTGTCTTCTGCTAGCTTTTGAGTTTTTTTGATCTTGCTCCTCTAGCTCTTTCAATTTTGATGATAGACTGTCGATTTTAGATCTTTTCTCTCTTCTCTGGTAGGCATTTATTGCTATAAATTTCTCTCTAGGCACTGCTTTAAATGTGTCCCAGAGATTCTAGTATGTTGTGTCTTCATTCTCATTGGTTTCGAAGAACATCTATTTCTGCCTTCATTTCATTGTTTATCCAGTTGACATTCAGGAGCCAGTTGTTCAGTTTCCATGATGTTGTGTGGTTCTAAGTTAGTTTCTTAATATTTAGTTCTACTTTGATTGTACTGTGGTCTGAGAGACTGTCTGTTATGATTTCCGTTCTTTTGCATTTGCTGAGGAGTGATTTACTAATGATGTGGTCAATTTTAGAGTAGGTGCCATGCAGTGCTGAGAAGAATGTATATTCTGTGGATTTGGGGTGGAGATTTTTGTAGATGTTTATTAGGTCTGCTTGATCCAGATCTGAGTTCAAGTCCTGGATATCCTTGTTAATTTTCTGTCTCATTGATCTGTCTAATATTGACAGTAGAGTGTTAATGTCTCCCACTATTATTGTGTAGGTGTCTAAGTCTCTTTGTAGGTCATTAAGAACTGGTTTTATGAACGTGGGTGTTCCTGTATTGGGTGCATATATATTTAGGATCCTTAGCTCTTCTTGATGCATTGATCCTTTTACCATTATGTAAAGCCCTTCTTTGTCTCTTTTGATCTTTGTTGGTTTAAAGTCCATTTTATCAGAGACTAGGATTGCAACTCCTGCTTTTTTTTGCTCTATATTTGCTTGATAAATCTTCCTCCATCCCTTTATTTTTAGCCTATGTGTGTCCTTGCACATGAGATGGGTTTCCTGAATACAGCGCACTGATGGGTTTTGACTTGTTATCCAATTTGCCAGTCTGTGTCTTTTGATTGGGGCATTTAGTCCATTTACATTTAAGGTTAATATTGTTATGTGTGAATTTGATCCTGCCATTTTGATGCTACCTAGTTATTTTGCCCATGAGTTGACACATTTTTTTCATTGTGTCAATGGTCTTTACCATTTGGTACATTTTTGGAGTGGCTGGTCCTGGTTCTTCCTTTCCTTGTTTATTGCTTCTTTCAGGAGCTCTTGTAAGGCAGGCCTGGTGGTGAAAAAATCTCTCAGCTATTGCTTGTCCATAAGGAATTTTCTTTCTCCTTCACTTATGAACCTTAGTTTGGCTGGATATGAAATTCTAGGTTGAAAGTTCTTTAAGGATGTTGAATATTGGCCCCCACTCTCTTCTGGCTTGTAGAGTTTCTGCTGAGAGATCTGCTGTCAGTCTGATGGGCTTCCCTTTGTGGATAACCCGACCTTTCTCTCTTGCTACCCTTAGCATTTTTTTCTTCATTTCAACCCTGGTCAATCTGACGATTATGTGCCTTGGGGTTGCTCTTCTTGAGGAATATCTTTGTGGTGTTCTCTGTATTTCCAGGACTTGAATGGTGGCCTGCCTTGCTAGGTTGGGGGAGTTCTCCTGGATAATATCCTGAAGAGTGTTTTCCAGCTTGGATTCATTCTCCCCGTCACATTCAGGTACACCTATCAAACATAGATTAGGTCTTTTCACATAATCCCACATTTCTTGGAGGTTTTGTTCATTTCTTTTCACTCTTTTTTCTCTATTCTTGCCTTCTCATTTTATTTCATTGAGGTGGTCTTCAATCTCTGATATCCTTTCTTCTGCTTGGTCGGTTAGGTTATTGATACTTGTGTATGCTTTGTGAAGTTCTCGTGCTGTGTTTTTCAGCTCCATTAAGTCATTTATATTGTTCTCTAAGCTGTTTATCCCACTTAGCATCTCATTTAACCTTTTTTCTAGATCTTAGTTATTTACATTGGGTTAGAATATGTTCTTTTAGCTCTGAGAAGTTTGTTGTTACCCACTTTCTGAAGCCTGTTTCTGTCAATTCATCCCATTCATTCTCCATCCAGCTTTAATCCCTAGCTGCTGAGGAGTTGTGATCCCTTGGAGGAGGAGAGGAATTCTGGTTTTTGGTGTTTTCCTCCTTTTTGCACTGGTTGTTTCCCATCTTAGTGGTTTTATCTACCTGTGGTCTTTGTAGTTGTTGACTTTCGGATGGGGTCTCTGACTGGATATCCTTTTTGTTGATGTTGAAGCTATTTCTTTCTGCTTCTTAGTTTTCCTTCTATCAGTGAGGGTCCTCTGCTGCAGGACTGCTGGATGTCCACTCTAGACCCTGCTTTCCTGGGGATTGCCGACAGGGGCTGCAGAACAGCAAGGGTTGCCACAGGTTTCTTCCTCTGCTATCCTCGTCCCAGATGGGTACCTGCCAGATGTTGGCCTGAGCTCCCCTTTATGAGGTGTCTCTTTGGATATATAGGGTTTGGGGAGCTGCTTGAGGAGACAGTCTGTCCCTTATGGGAGCTCAAGTGCTGTGCTGGGAGCTCCACTGTTCTGTGCAGAGCTGCTGGGCAGGTACCTTTAAGTCTACTGCAGCTGAACTCATAACCACCTGTTGTCCCACGTTCTCTGTCCCAGGAAGGTCAGCTTTATTTATAAGCCCCTGTTGTGCTGCTGCATTTTTTTTTTATAGATGCCCTGCCCCACACGGAGTAGTCTACTCACAACCTGCTAGTAGAGGCATTGCTGAGCTGCTGCAGGCTCTGCCCTGTGCTGTGTGAACTGCCTCGGTAGTGGCAGACTGCCTCAGTAGTGGGCGACGCCCTTCCCCCCACTGAGCTGGACGGTCCTGGGTCCAGCTGCACTTGCTGTGGAACTCTTAATCCAGAGTGTTTCAGATTGCTTGTTTTCTGGGGGTGGTACTGCCAAGCCAGATCCCCTGGTTCCCTGTCAGTCCCCTCCCCTTCAGTTGAATGGGCGGCTCTGTCTCCCAGGCACAGACACCATCCAAAAAGGCAGCCCACCCTTGTGTGAGTTTCTGTGCACAGACATGGCACAGGCTGAAACCGCCATGCTGAAAACTTGTGGTGCTTTTTGGCCCGGGAATCTCCTGGTCTGTGGGCAGTGAAAACTTGTTTGGAAATGCGGTGAACACTCACCCTCTAAGCTGTTCTCACTGGGAGCTGCACTCTGGAGCTGTTCCTATTTGGCCATCTTGGATCCTCCCCCTCAATTTCTTTCATAGTGTTTTAAAGTTTTCATTATAGAGATCGTTCACTTCTTTGGTTATTTCCTGGGTATTTAATTTTATTAGTGGCTATTGTAAATGGGGATTACTTTTTTACTTCTTTTTCAAACTGTTCATTGTTATATAGAAATGTTACTAATTTTGGGTATTGATTTTGTATTCTGCCACTTGACTAATTTTTTTATTAGCTCTAATTTTTTTTGATGGAATCATTAGGTTGTTCCTAATATAAGATCATATCATCTATAATTAAGAATAATTTGAATTCTTCATTTCCTATTTTGATGCCCTTTATTCTTTCTCTTGTCTGATTGCTCCAGCCATGACTTCCAGTTCTATGATATATAACAGTGGTGAAAATGGCCATCCTTGTCATGTTCTGGATCTCAGAGGAAAGGCTTTCAGTTTTTCACCATTCAATGATACTAGATGTGGGTTTGTCATATATGGCTTTTATCATGTTGAGGTATGTTCCTCCGTATCCTCAGTTTGTTGGAGGTTTTTATCATGAAGGAATGTTGAATTTTATCAAATGCTTTTTCAGCATCAATTGAAATTATTATACAGATTATGTTCTTCATTCTGCTGATATGATGAAATTGATTGGTTTGCCAGGGATAAATCTTACTTAGTCATAGGAATGATTTTTCTAATGTATTGTTGAGTTTGGTTTCCTGGTATTTTGCTGAGGATTTTTGTACTGATATTCATCAGAGATACTGGCTTGTAGGTTTTTTGTTTGTTTGGTTTTTGTTTCTTCCATGTCTTTTTCTGGTTTTAATATCAGGATAATACTGGCCTTGTAGAATGTGGTTAGAAGTATTTTTCTCTCTTCTAATTTTTGGAAAAGTTTGAGTAGGATTGGTTCTTTGAATGTGTTAGAATTCTGCAATGAAGCCATTGGATCCTGGGCTTTTATTTACCAGGAATTTTTTATTACAATTTCAATCTTTTTACTTGTTATTGGTCTTTTCAGGTTTTGGATTTCTTTCTGTTAGTTTATATGCATCTAGAAATTTGTCTGTTTCTTCTAGATTTTTGAATTTATTAGCATATAGTTGCTCATAGTAGCCACTAATGATCCTTTGAATTTCTATGGTACCAGTTGTAATGTCTTCTTTTTCATGTGTGATAATATTTATTGGGATAATCCCTCTTTTTTTTCTTAGAATAGCTAAAGTTTTGTCAATTTTGTTTAACATTTCAAAAAACCAATCATTTGTTACATTGATTTTTTGCTTCCAATTTCATTTATTTCTGCTCTGTCTCTATTATTTCTTTTCTTCACCTTATTTTGGGTTTGCTTTGCTCTTGCTTGTCTAGTTCTTTGAGATGTATTATTAAATCGTTTATTTGAGGTTTTTCTTTCTTTCTTTTTTTTTATACAGGCACTCATTGTTTTAAACTTTCCTCTTAATGCTGCTTTTGCTCTATCACATCAATTTTGTTGTGTTGTGTTTCCACTGTTACTTGTTTCAAGAAATTTTTCAATTTATTTCTTAATTTCTTTGTGGACCCACTTGTCATTCAGGAGCATATTGTTTAATTTCCATGTATTTGTATAGTTCCAAAATTTCTCTTGTTATTGATTTCAAGTTTTGTTCCACTGTGGTCAGAGAAGTTGCTTGATATCATTTCAGTTTTTGAATGTTTTAAGACTTGTTTTGTGATGTAAGATATTTTAAAATATTTGAGTTCTGTGGGGAAATAATAGGTGTGTATAGTCATTGGGTACATGAGACATTTTGATACAGGCATTCAATGCATAATAATTACATCAAGGTAAATGGGTTATTCATCACCTCAATCATTTATCCTTTTGTTTTGTTACAAACAATTCAACTATATTGTTTTTGTTATTTTGAAATGTGCAATAAATTATTATTGACTGAAGTCATCCTACTGTGCTATCAAATATTGGATCTTATCCATTCTTTCTAACTATCTTTTGTTCTTGTTAACCTTCCTCATTGCCCCACCAACAACATACTGCCCTTCCCCACCTCTGGTAAACATCATTCTATTCTCTATCTCTGTGAGTTCAATTGTTTTAATTTTTAGCTCCAGGAATAAGTTAAAACATGTGAAGTTTATCTTTCTGTGCCTGTCTTATTTCACTAGAAAGAATGACTTCTAGTTCCATTCTTATTGTTGTAAATAATAGAATCTCATTTTTTAATTTACCTTTTATTTTGTGGATACATAATTGATGTATATATTTATGGGGTGCATGACATACTTTGATACAGACATTCAATAAGTAATAATTACAGCATGAAAAATGGGGTATCTATCCCCTCAAGCATTTAACCTTTATGTTACAAACAATCCAGTTATACTCTTTTAAATATTTTAAAATGTACAATTAAATTATTTTGACTATACTCACCATGTTGTGCTATCAAATAGTAGGCCATATTAATTTTTTGTATTATTTGTGTGCTCATTAACCTTCCTACCTTCTCCTCACCTGCCTGGTACCCTTCCCAGATTCTGATAACCATTCTTCTACTCTCTGTGTTCATTGGTTCAACAGTTTCAATTTTTAGATCCCACAAATCAGTGAGAACATGCAGTGTTTGTCTTTCTGTGCCTGGCTTATTTTACTTAACACAATAATCTCCAGTTCTACCCATGTTGTTGCAAATGACAGGATCTCACTCTTATTTTTGGCTCAATAGTACTCCATTGTATACATGTACCAAATATAGTTTATCCGTTCTTTTGTTAATGGACTTTAAGTTGCTTCCAAATTTTGGCTATTGTGAATAATGCTGCAACAAACATGGGAGTACAGATATCCCTTCTGTATACTGATTTCCTTTTGTTGGATATATACCTAGTAGTATGATTGCTGAATCATATGATAGTCTTTTTTCTAGTTTTTTGAGGAACTTCCAAACTGTCCTCCATAGTGATTGTACTAATTTACATTCCCAGTAACTATGTACAAGGGTTCTGTTTTCTCCAGATTCTTGTCTATACTCATTATTGCCTGTCTTTTGGATATCAGCCACCTTAACCTGAGTAAGATGATATTGTGGTTTTCATTTGCATTTCTCTTATGATCAATGACATTGAAAACCTTTTAATACATCTGCTTGCCATTTTTATGTCTTCTATTTTTAATGTTTAATTTTAATGTTTTGTGGATATTTAGTAGGTACATATATTTATGGAGTACATGAGATGTTTTGATACAGGCATGGGATACCTAATAATCACATCATGGAAAATAGGGTATCCATCTTTTCAAGCATTTATCCTTTGTGTTACAAATAATCCAATTATACTCTTATAGTTATTTTTAAATGTACAATTAAATTATTATTGACTATAGTCATCCTGCTGTGCTAGCAAATACCAGGCCTTCTTTATTCTTTCTATATTCTTTCTACCCATTAACCATCCCCAGCTCTCCTTCAACCTCAACACTTTTCTGAGGCTCTGGTAACCATGCTTCTACTTTCTATGTCCATGAGTTTAATTATTTTGGTTTTAAGATCCCAGAAATAAGTGAGAACACATGATGTTTGTCTTTTTGTGCCAGCCTTATTTCACTTAACATAATGACCTCCAGTTTCATCCATCTTGTTGCAAACGATGGGATCTCATTATTTTTTTGTGGCTGAATAGTACTCTGTAGTGTATAAGTACTACAAATTCTTTTTCCAATCATACACTGTTGGACACTTATATTGCTTCTAAATTATGGCTGTTGAGAAGAATGCTGCAACAAACATGGGAGTATAGATATTCCTTTGATACACTATTTTTTTTCTTTTGGTTATATGCCAAGCAGTGGAATTGCTGGATCATATGGTAGCTCCATTTTTAGTTTTTAAAGGAACTGACAAATTGTTCTCCATAGTAGTTGCAGTAATAATTTACATTCCTACCAACATTTGTTATTGCTTGTTTTCTTAATATAAGCCATTTTAACTGGGGTGAGATTATATTTTGTTGTAGGTTTGATTTGCATTTCTCTGATGATCAGTAGGTTGAGCACCTTTTGATATTCTTGTTTGCCATTTGTATATCTTTTTTTTTGAGAGATATTTATTCAGATCTTTTGCCCATTCTTCTGATTGGATTATTAGATTTTTTCTTTGAGAGTTGTTTGAACTCATTCTATTTTCTTTTTTATATTGCTCACTATTTGCATATGGAAATGTTGCTGATTTGTGTGTGTTGATTTTGTATCATGCAATTTTACTGAATTTATCACTTCTGATAGTATTTTGGTGGCATCTTTTAGTTTTCCCTTGTCAGATGGGTAGTTTGCAAATATTTTCTCCCATTCTGTGGGTTGTCTCTTCATTTTTTGATTTGTTTTCTTTGCTGTGCAGAGGGTTTTTGACTTGATATGATCCCATTTGTCCATTTTTACTTTGTTTGCCTATGCTTGTGGGGTACTACTCAAGAAATCTTTGCCCTGTCCAATGTCCTGGATAACTTTCCCAACATTTTCTTTAAGTAGTTTCACAGTTTGAGGTTTTAGATTTAAGTCTTTAATCTACTTAGATTTGATTTTTGTATATGATGAGAGATAAGGGTCTAGTTTCATTTTTTTGCACATGAATATCCAGTTATTATTTTTATACTTTAAGTTCTGGGATACATGTCGGAACTTGCAGGATTGTTACATAGGTATGCATGTGCCCTGGTGCTTTGCTGCACCCATCAACCTGTCATCTGCATTAGGTATTTGTCCTAATGCTATCCCTCCTCCCATCCCCCATCCCCTGACAGGACCCACAGTGTGATGTTCCCCTCCCTGTATCCATGCGTTCTCACTGTTCAACTCCCACTTATGAGTGAGAACATGAGGTATTTGGTTTTCTGTTCTTGTGTTAGTTTGCTGAGAATGATGGTTTCCATCTTCATCCATGTCCCTGCAAAGGACATGAACTCATCCTTTTTATGGCTGCGTAGTATTCTATGGTATATATGTGCCACATTTTCCTCATCCAGTCTATCACTGATGGCATTTGGGTTGGTTCCAAGTCTTTGCTATTGTGAATAGTGACACAATAAACATACATGTGCATGTGTCTTTATAGTAGAATGATTTATAATCCTTTGGGTATATACCCAATAATGGAATTGCTGGTTCAAATGGTATTTCTGGCTCCAGATCCTTGAGGAATTGCCACACTGTCTTCCACAATGGTGGAACTAACTTACACTCCCACCAACAGTGTAAAGTGTTCCTATTTCTCCACATCCTCTCCAGCATCTATTGTTTCCTGACTTTTTAATGATTGCCATTCTAACTGGTGTGAGATGGTATCTCACTGTGGTTTTAAAAAGACACAATTCTACAACCACCATGGTGGATGGCAAGAATAAACAATGACTGAATAAACCATTAGATGAAAGACGGGTGAAGAACATGGTCTTCACTGGAAGTATCATTCCACTTTGCAAAGTCAAACTCCAGGATAGGAAACAAAAATGAGACTATGACCCCCAAAATGCACAAAAAGACTCAGAAGTAAAACTGTATGAAAACTATCACTTAACACTTACCAAGGAAATAATTTTAATTGAGCAAATCTGGTGGACATGACTTTAACCAAATGATCAAACTTAGAATTATCCATAATGGGACCATGTGACATCACGTGCCCTACTGACGCAATCCCCCAAGGACACAGCCTCACCTCCATAATACTGCTACCAAAATCAAGAGGATTCAATCAGCTAAATCCAAACTGAGGAACATTCTGCAAAATGAACAAAGTAACTGGTCTTGACTCTTAAGAAAAGTAGACATTTTTGGGTAATTGGAAAAGTTGAATATGAATTATATATCAAAATATAGTACTAAATAATGTACATTTACTGAGCGTGATCATTGTACTGTGATACATGCATTGTATAAGAGAATGCCTTTGTTCTTAAGAGATAAATGGTGAAAAAAAATAAATCAGGAATGTGGCAGAATATAAACGACGAGTGAATCTCAGTGTAGGGTACATTATATACATGATTCTTACTTTTTTTAAGTTTTAAAACTTTTCTTTTTCCCTCCCTCCCTCCCTCCTTCCTTCCTTCTTTCCTTCCTTCCCTCTCTCCTTCCCTCGTTCCCTCCCTCCCTCCCTTCCTCCTTTCTTTCTTCCTTCCTTCCTTCCATCCTTCCTTTTTTGTTTTGACAGAGTCTTGCTCTGTCACACAGACTGGAGTGCAATGGTACAATCATAGCTCACCACAGCATCAAACTCCTGGGCTGAAGCAATTCTCCTGCTTCGGCCTCCAAAGTAGCTGGGACTACAGGTGCACACCACCATGCCCAGCTAACTTAAAAAAAAATTTATTTTGAGACCAGCCTGGCCAACCTGGTGAAATGCTGCCTCTACTAAAAGTATAAAAATTAGCCAGGTGTGATGGTGGGCATCTGTAATCCCAGCTGCTCCAGAGGCTGAGGCAGGAGAATCGCTTGAACCCAGAAGATGGAGGTTGCACTGAGCTGTGATTGCACCACTGCACTCCAGCCTGGGCAACAGAGGGTCTGTCTCAAAAAAAAAAAAAGAAAGAAAGAAAGTAAAAAAAGATTTTATAGAGACAGGATCTTGCTGTGTTGTCCAAGATGGTCTTGAATTCTTGGCCTCAAGCAATCCTCCTGCCTTGGCCTCCCAAAGTGCTGGGATTATAGGCATGAGCCACTGCACTGGTGTAAGGTTTGAAACTTTCCAAAATGAAAAACTGGAGAATAAAAGAAGCAAGACTAGCCTTTGAAATTGACTTGATCTGGGTTAAAAAAACAATACAGAGAAGGAGAAGAAGGAAGAGCAGAATGAACAGTAGTGGCAGGCAAAGACTATGTAAAAGAAAACAAATATTATCTCTCCTGTGCACTGCTGATATGTTATCTGGTCTAATTCTCATAGAAACCATGTTGGGGTAGATAATATCACTGTTTTCTTAGATGAGGAGCTTGTGGTCAGGAGTTCGAATGATGTGCCCAAGATCACATAGTACATCTGTGGCCGGATGGGATTTAAACCCAAGTCTGATCTCTTTCAATACACTGTTCCTATCTACTCCAGAAAATATGCCAGATAGACAAATATCAGGGCCTGGGATTGTGTGAAGGAAAAACATGGGTGGAACATACACTTAGACATACACAGCACATCTGACACGTACTCAAATCCACACAAAGAAAAATCTAGGGAAGGGTGGGCACAGTGGCTGGTGCCTGTAATCTCAGCACTTTGGGAGGCCCAGGCGGGCCTGGCCAACACGGTGAAACCCTGTCTTTACTAAAAATACAAAAATTAGCCAGGCATGGTGGTGGGCACCTGTAATCCCCACTACTGGGAAGGCTGAAGCAGGAGAATCCCCTGAACCTGGGAGGCAGAAGTTGCAGTGAGGCAAGATCACATCACTGCACTCCAGTCAGAACAACAGAGTGAGACTCCATCTCAAAAAGAGAAAGAAAAAGAAAAGAAAAAACAAGGGAAGACACAGACACATCAGCAAGAGTCAAACAGAAACCTGCTTTCATAGAGCCATGTTCTCATATGAGAGGAGGGGGGTATCTGTCACATCACTGCTTCTAGAAACTTCTAAAACTGGGTTATATCTTCATAGGCACGATGGCATTTTCCCTCTAGAACAGATAATATTAAGCCAAGGTCCAGATCCTATCATGGTCTTAAGACCTACCTTTAGCTTGGTTAAAAATGAGATGTGAGCAGATGATTGGATCTAAATGTCTTGCTTAACAGACAGGCTGATGTGGAACTTTTCTGGTAATCACAAGATTTTGACCAATGGTTTAGAAAAATTAATCTCTCTCCTTGCAACTCCAAGTTAAAAATGGAGAAGGAAGAAGCAGGGGAACTTAAAATATTTTAGATTTAATTTTTCATTTTGTTTCAGCAGGGAAAGCAATTTTTATTTTTTTAAACTGACAGATAAAGTTATATGTATTTATCATGTGAAACAGGCTGTTTTGAAGTATGTATACATTATTGAATGCTTAGTTCTAGCTAATTAACAAATGCTTTACCTCAGTTATTATTTTTGTAGAGAGGACGTTTAAAATCAACTGGAAGATGAATGTTTTCTAGTGCAAAAAAGATTTTCCTGGGTAATTAGTCAAATTCTTTTACTTAGCCTCAGAATATTAGTGTCAAATGGCTTTTTAACTTTCAGGAGCGCAGAGGGGATATTTGCTAAAGATTCCAAGCAATGAAGTAATGATCTTGCCTATTACTGGAGTAATGAAAACCAGGCATGTCCGTTGAGGTTTGGGAATCAGCCCTAGCCAGAGCACAAATTCCAGGTTTTGCTTAGAAGGCAGGATACAGTCACCGGAGAGCTGAAACTACCACTTTATACATTCACTGCAGGGCTGAATCGACCACACCCTACGCTAGAACTGGTAGTCACATTGTGAGTTGTTTCTAATTGCAAAATAAATCCATAAGTTGCTGCAGAACATTAAAAAAAAAAAAACAAAAAACTGAAACCAAAAGGAGAAACAGTGACAACATATTTCTTCTATTCAAGAACATACTTTTTGTTTTTTGAAACAGGGTGGCTCTGTCACCCACACTGGAGTGCAGTGGTTTGATCTCAGCTCACTGCAACCTCTGCCTCTGGGGTTCAAGTGATTCTCATGCCTCAGCCTCTCAAGTAGCTGAGATCACAGGCATGCACCCCTACACCCAGGTAATTTTTGTATTTTAGTAGAGATGGGGTTTCACCATGTTGGCCAGGCTAGTCTCGAACTCCTGGCCTCAAGTGATCCACCCACCTTGGCCTCTGGAAGCGGTGGGAGTACAGGTGTGGGCCACTGTGCCCAGCCAAGAATGTATGTTTCTCTATTTTAGTGCTTCTGAAATTGTGATGATTCATACAGTAGACTATGAAATTTGGCAACCACCAACGGGAGTCACCTATGATGTAGTTTTCCTCAACTATTTATGTGCAAACTGAGTGAAGCAGAATCCAATTGTCATTCAGTTGAGTTATTTGCATCGGTGGTAGAATACACTGCTTAACTATTAATTTAAATTTGGATCACACATCATCATTTTAAAAGCTTTCAAAAAGATTCACAATGAGACAGTGCTGAAATGCAAAGGTATTATACCATTTAGAGAAGACGGTTGTTCACAGGACAGATCAGCCAATTAAGAATTCTCAAAGCACCCAGACTGTAATTTTCAAAGTCAAAAGAGATTGATGTGGCAGATTTATCCATCATGAGAGATTATCCATCAGCTACCAAATGCCTACCTAGCAAATACTTCTTGTTGGAATTCAAGAGAAGTTGTTAAATTTCCAGCAATATATAATTCAATAAGGAAAAATAAACCTTGTGTTTAATCAAACAAGATATATAAAAAATTCATGACATTCTTTGATAAACCTAAAAATCATATTGTGAGCTCTAAAAGTTGTAAGCAAGAAGACTTCAGTAACAAAGAGCTGAGTGTCCTGGCATGTTCCATATGCCTTAGAATCTTTGTATTGTCAGTGTAAAGAAGTGAAGACATACTTTATTTGTAATCCTAAGAAGAAATGATATGCACCTCTATGAATAACTGTATGCTGTTATCTCTTAAGATATTTCTTTCTTTCCTTTTTTTTTTTTTTTTGAGACAGTGTCTTGCTCTGTTATCCAGGCTGGAGTGCTGTCGTGCAATATCGGCTGACTGCAACCTCTGCCTCCTGGGTTCAAGTGATTCTCCTGCCTCTGCATCCGAAGTAGCTGGGACTACAGGAGCATGCCACCACACCCTGCTAATTTTTGTATTTTTAGTAGAGATGGGATTTTACTATGTTGACCAGACTTGTCTAGAACTCCTGATCTCAGGTGATCTGCTGGCCTTGGCCTCCCAGAGTACTGGGATTACAGGTATGATCTTGACTGCACCTTGCCAAGATCTTTCTTAACATTTAATGCATCATCCCCCATGTCCAAAAGAAAATGTGAATGAATGAATGAAACAAACACGATGAGGATACTGAATGTTCTCAAGATGAAAACGAAGAAATGACCTTTGGCTTTAACTGCACAGATACCCTCCCTGGTTATCAGTGCAGGAGCCTTGAAGGTGGAAGCCAAACTGAACGTTTTTAGAAGTGGGTGGGAAACACAGATAGCGACAGGAGAAGGTGGGTCCATACAGACCACAGCAATTGTAAAATGCTTTTCCCTGTATCATTCGGAATTCTTCCAAATCCACTTTCATGGCTCCAAGCCTCTTTCCTGTGGATGCACTGCACTATAATTTAATCAACTCTATTGTTGAAAATGTGCAGCTTGCTCTTCTTTTCAAGATATGATGATCTGAGCCAGATGTTTTCATGTGCAGAAAAATTATACGCAGTGTGGCTCAAGGATAAAACTGGAACTATCAACCAACTCTCGCTTTTCTGTGGGGTGACGGATTTTCTGTTTTTCTCCCGCCCCCCCACTCCCTCCCACCCCCCCTCTTGGTTCATGTTCTGCACCTGGCAGTGAAAAACCCAGAGGATTGGAGCTGTTAGTAAAGATCCCAGTCAAATGTGCTGAAGTTTGCATTAATGAGCTCAAAAAGTGTGGGTCCCATGATGCCGTTTATTCCTCTCTGTTTCAAAAGATTTATGGCCATTTCTGTGACTGTTTGTGTGTCCACAATATATTGGGTGATCTATACCACAGAAAAACATTATATCAGATCTGAGCTACCACTTATGATTTTTCAGTGACAATCCAGTTTTAATTCTTTTCCTGAGTTTCTTAGTAAATGTTCTCTCCTCCTTCTCAAAGATGCTACTGACAATATTTTCCACTTTCTTGTTTGGAAGCAAGAAAGGAACTGAGTCTTTACCACCACATTCAAAATGATTCATTCATTAACATAAAACAAAAGGTAATAGCTAAGATTTCTCTTCAAAATTATCTTCCATAATTAGGTCAGTGTGCAGTGTGGGGGTTTCTATTTTGTGCACACATCTCTTGTGATATGTGGAGCCATCTAGCTGGGCTTTGCTCTAGAGGATCACTGAGCCACATGGTGCAGACAAAACCCTTTTCCAGAGGTGAGAACAAGAGTTCAAAACCCAGCCCTGACACTTACTGGCTGTATAATCTTGGGCAAGTTATTTATGCTCTCAGTGCCTTAGGTTTTTTTGTTTTTTTTTAATCTTTAGATAAGGTGTCATAACATGCTATTTCATGAGGTCAAGGTGAGAATTCGATAAGTTAATGCATGTGAAGTGCTTAGAGGCGGCTCCGGCTTAGAACTGAAAGTTCAGGAAGTGTTGTTCTTAATATCATGAAGCCGCTGGAACTGCAGTATCATGGAGCTACCCCAGATGCCTGGATGGATGGTGGGCAAGGACACAGGCTGAGGTTGGTGACTCTGATTGTGGCTTTGGAGAGAAGGAGAACAGTCACTATTTGATGGCATATTATGGATGCTCCTCAACTCACAATGGGACTACGTCTGGAAAAACCCATCATAAATTGAAAATATCCCTAAGTCGAAAATGCACTTGATACACCTAACCTACTGCAATCGTAGACTAGCCTGGCCTGCCTGCCTTAAATGTGCTTAGATTTACACAAGTCTTTAGCTGGGCAAAATCATCTAAGGAGCCTTTTTTTTTTTTTTTTTTTTTTTGAGACAGAGTCTTGCTCTCTCGCCCAGCCTGAAGTGTGGTGACACGATCTCTTGGCTCACTGCAACCTCTGCCTTCTGGGTTCAAGCAATTCTCCCGCCTCAGCCTCCAAGTAGCTGGAATTACAGGTGTCCACCACAACGCCAGGCTAATTTTTTGTATTTCTAGTAGAGACGAGGTTTCACCATGTTGGTCGGCCTGGCCAATGGTTTGAGCCCGGGAGAATGGTTTGAGCCTGGGCGGCAGAGGTTGCCGTGAGCTGAGATCACACCCCTGCACTCCAGCCTGGGAAACAGAGCAAGACTAGAAAGAAAGGAAGGAAGAAGGAAAGAAAGGAAGGAAGGAAGGAAGGAAAGAAGAAAGGAAGGAAGGAAAGAAAACTTGTTAATAGAAATAAGGATATAAAAAATATTTTTGTACAACAGTACAATGTATGTGTTTTTCAGCTAAGTGTTATTTCAAGGCAAAAAGTAAAAATAATTAAAAAGCTTATAAAGTGAAAAGAAAAAGAAGACGTAAAAGACTCTCTTTTGAGATCCTAAAGGAAGTTAAGAGCACAGGTCTGTTTTGTGGTTTATGTTGGAAGCGCCCAGGGTAACAGCTCAGCTCACAGCAGTTGCTCAGAGGTCAGAGGAAGGCAGGCACCGCCACCTCGGGAGGGCTCAAATCTAGGCAGTTCCAGGAACAATGCATAAGCCTTGGGGACATGCCTATCCTGCCACTGGGAGACACAGAGGTACAGCAGGAATGATGAAATACTTTGCACAGGGCAGTGACATCGGAGGGTACCTGTGAGACACATCCAGGACTCTGAACAGGAGCAGGAGCAAGCCAGGAAGGGCCGATGAGCTGGGGTCGCAGAGACTCCATCAAGGATGGCTGGATCAGGGGCTATTACTTAGCTACTGTTATGTTAGGTTGGTGCAAAAGTAATTGTGGTTTTGGCTATTACTCTTAATTGTGAAAAACACAATTACTTTTGCACTAATCTAATAATGTTTCCCAATTGTACTTTAGTCTGGTGTGACCTAGAGAAACAGGGAACTCACGAACATTCACACATAACAATCACTTGTTCATTTTCACAGAAACTCATTCATCTACACAGTGATGGGTCAGGGTTTTCTGCCATGATTTTTCCCTTTTGATTTCATTCATTCGTTAGCTCAAGAAGCATTTATGGAATGCAAATTCTCTGTTAGGTCATTGCTAGAATTTATACCCTGAATATTTGTTAAATGAGTGAATAAAGTTCAAAGTCTAAAGAGAATGACAGACATAAAAATAACTTAGCACTATACTATATAACAATCATTTTATACAAGGGATAAATAAAATAATAAGGAGCCAAAGAAGAGAGACCATTATTTCTTTTGGGATGAGGAGTTGCTCTTGGCCACCCAGGAGCAAGGGAGTATTAGCTGTTAGAAGCATGAGCAGTGATATTGGATTCTGAAAGACATGGGTTCAACTTTTCATTTACTGTGGATGTTGGGAAACTTAACCATAATATGGCCTTTGTTTCTTCATCCATAAAATGGGAATATTTCAGTGGACTTTGTAAGGATTCCATAAAATAATGCATGCAAAGTGCTTGCCAAATGTCTGATGTGTGTTAAATATTCAGCAAGTGGTGATAGTGGCTGTAGTTTCTACCATTGTTGCTGTTCTTATAGTTAGTACATAAATCTCATGAGCCATTGCCAGACACTTGAAAGCTCTTGCAGATTTGCATAGTTGAGTAATTTGGTGAGGTCAAAGCTAAGCTTTGGGTTTGGTTCTACATTTTCTCTAAAATGGTTGTTCTTACCCAGACACTTCTTGTTGGACATAAAAATTTTTGGTCCCCACCTCAAAATAATAATAATTATTAGAGCCAGGGTGTTGCTGTGTTGCCCACGCTGGAGTGCAGTGGCAGGACTGTAGCTCACAGCAGTCTCGAGCGCCTGGGCTCAAGTGATCCACTCACCTCAGCCTCCTGAGTAGCTGGCGTTATAGGCATACTCCACCACATCAGGATAATTAAAAATTTTTTTTGTAAAGATGGAGTCTCACTATGTTGCCGAGGCTGGTCTTGAACAAAATTACGAAATCAGAACTCTGGGAGTGGGGGCCAATAATCTGTGTTTAGCAAGATTTCCATGTGATCCTATTGCACATTAAAGTTTGAGAACCACTGCTCTACAGGTAGATGACAACTTTGTTTTTAATTTAAAGGCAAAGGCAAGTAAGAATGTAAAGGGATTATGAGAACTAAACACTTTAGTGAAGGCAAAAACTGCTATTTCTTCATGTCAAGCACAAGGAAAAAAAGGCATCCCCCATACTTCTATTATCTCAATGTTAAAAATGTATTAGAAGGCTGAATACAGTGGCTTATGCCTGGTAATCCCAGCACTTTGGGAGACCAAGGCAGATGGATCACTTGAGGCCAGGAGTTTGAGACCAGCCTGGCCAACATGGTGAAACCCCATCTCTATTTTTTAAAAAAAGCATTACAAATGATCACATCTTTTTATTGTTCAGAGGTACAGAATGAAAAAAAAATCTGCTGTTAAGCTATGTATTAGGGAATCAAACTCATTCTCACTATGAATGTTCCTGCCCTGGGCAACTACTTAACTTCTCTTTTTTTGACAGGGTCTTTCTCTGTCACTCAGGCTGGAGTGCAGCGCTGTGATCATAACTTACTGCAGCCTCAAACTCATGGGCTCAAGCAATCCTCCCAATTCAGCCTACTGAGTAACTGCAGCTCTACAGGTGGTGCCACCATGCCTGGCTAATTTTTAATTTTTTTGTAAGGACGAGGTATCACCATGTTGCTCAGGCTAGGCTCTAACTCCAGGCCTCAAGGAATCCTCCCACTTCAGCCTCTCGAGTAGCTGGGACTACAGGTGTGTACCACTATGCCTGGCTAATTTTAAAATTTTTTTGTAGGGCCAAGCTCTTGCTATGATGTGCAGGTTGGTCTCTCCCTCCTGGCCTCGAGTGATCCTCCCACCTTGGCCACCCAAAGTGCTGGGATTACTGGTGTGAGCCACTGCGTCCAGCCAACTGCATAGCTTCTTGAAGCAAATATTCACTTAATTCCTGTTTGATAATGAAAAACTTTCTTTATTCATATTCAAGAAACATATTCATAGTATAATGAGAATGATGCTGATGGCTAGTGGTTTTAAACATGGCCTCCTGTTCTTTGACACTTCTCCCATCAAGAAGTGGGGTCTGTGTCTCATCCCCTTGAACTTGAGCAGCCTTGTGATGGCTGCGGTGGATGCCTCCATGTGACTCTGGAAGTCAGCCCATGAAAGGCCATCTGTCTGGGCCTCTCAGAACATTCACTCTCCAGACATTTCTTCTGGAAGCCCAGCTGCCTCGATAGTAGAAGCCCAGGACACTTGGAAGGACTGTAGAAGGGGGTCTCATCACCACAAGTCCCAGCCCAGCTCAGGACCCAGGCAAGAGAGTGAAAAACCCTCCAGAGGAGCCCAGTTTCCTACTCTTTGGGTCACCCTTAGCTGCTCAAGACTTCCCAGCTGAGGTCACAGACATCATGGAGCCGAGACAAGCTAGCCCTTCTGTGGACTGTCTGAATTCCTGACCCACAGAACCTGCAACCATAATAAAAAGGTCTGCTTTACACCTCTAAGTTTGGGGTGGTTTGTTGAGCAGAAATTGATAAGTGTAACAGATTATCCTAATACTTACCATATCCAGGGCAACTGCATCTGGCACTGTATTATGTTTAAGAGGTTATGCCTCTCATCCTTTCAACTTCTCTGCAAAATATACTATCCCCATTTTGCAAGGGAATAAATGAAGGCTCTGAGAATATAGGTATCATACAAGGACCCACATCTGGTGAACGATTTATGTCAAAATTCAGTGCTTAAACATGCCCAAAATGTCAGTCTTTAGCCACCTAATGATGATAATTACTAAATGGTGAACATTAAAAATTAATAATGACATAATCATACATTTTTTCTTTAAAAATGTAAATGTCTTTTCTATGGAGAATTTGAGCATTGTATCTAACCATCAGAATCTAACCATTGTATCTAACCATCTAATACATTATTAATTATAATGAGTCATATTATTGACACATAATATACAAAATCTTGGCATTATTACTAATTAATTTTCTTTTGCCATAATGATGAGATGTTTGTCATGAAAAAAATAGAAATTTGTGCCCTTGAATAAGTCAACTAGCTAGACATGTATGTACCTGTCAACAGAGGGTCATGAAAAGCACACTAGTTAAGATCTGAGCACATTTATGAAGCAATGAAGGGTGCCTATCAGTTCAGTGGACATCTGATCACATTTTATGCTCTACCAGAGTTTCTTCAATTTCTTTGTGAAGGATACTGCTGCACACTTTCCTATGGGTATTTTTTCATATATGGAAAATGAGAGCCTTTTAATTTAATCATAGTTTTCTCTGCATAGTCTACATAGGAATCACGCCTGGTCTGCAGCTACTGTATTTTTAATTTCTCTCTTACAGCTGTGAGAGAAAGCACGTTTAGAATGGAAATAATGTCTTTGCAAACACGGAATGCCTCAGAGTTCTCTGTCAGTGTTGCTTAGACCACAAAAATGAATTCTCTATTTAATTCATGTGTCAACAAAACAAAAAATAGAGAATAAGGTACTTGGATTTGTCCCTGTTCATCCTTCAGATGGTACCTGTCAGGGCCCTGATCTATCATAAAAGAACTTATAAGGTGTGAGTGTGGTAACTGAGTCAAACTCAGGTTCAATGCTAACTACTGCATGATGTTGAGTAACTTACTTAACTGGTTGAGATTCAGTTTTTTCATCTGTAAAACAGGGCTAGGAAAATTCATAAAATCGTTGTGGGCTGGGCATGGTGGCTCACGCCTGTAATCCCAGCACTTTGGGAAGCTAAGGTGGGAGGATCTCTTGAGGCCAAGAGTTTGAGACCAGCCTGGGAAACACAGTGAGAACCTGTATCCACACACACATACAAATAATAATAATTAGTTGGGCATAGTAGCATGTTCCTGTGGTCCCAGTTACTTAGGAGGCTGAGGTGGGAGGATCATTTGAGCCTGGGAAGCTGAGGCTGCAATGAACTATGATCGTGCCACTGCACTCCAGCCTGGGCAACAGAGTGAGACCCTTTCTCAAAAACTAAAATAAAATAAATTTGTTGTGAGGGCTAAATGAACACAGTCAGGCCTGGGCATAGCAACTGGTACATAGCAGTGTTTGCATGTAGGTGGGTATTAATACATCCAAAATGTACTGAAAACTTCCAGTTCCAAATAGTGGGGATGAATATACACTCTCTCCTAAAATTTCAATGAAACAGAACTACAAACCACTGCTCAAGGAAATCAGAGAGGGAAAAAAAATCCCAATGAAATGACTTTATAACAGTCTGGAAAGCAAGGAAGGATGGTGTCAGTAGATCAAAATGTTGAGAAATCTCTGGAAGATGCTACAGAGAAGGGACTGGAGAGACTGAGTAAAGCTAAAAATGTGGAGTCTAATGTAGGTTTAGAGGAGGGTTGCTGAAGACAGAGCCAAGGTGGACATCCAAGCTCCAGCTCAGCAAGGGTGGGGATCCATGGACATGAGAACACATGGACACAGGGAGGGAAACATCACAGGGCCTGTCGGGGGCAGGGGGCAAGGGGAGGGAGAGCATTAGAACAAATATCTAATGCATGCGGGGCTTAAAACCTAGATGATGGGTTGATAGGTGCAGCAAACCACCATGGCACATGTATACCCATGTAATAAACTCACACATTCTGCACATGTATCCCAGAACTTAAAGTAAAATTTAACAAATACTAGAACCATTTGACTTCTCTGTCACAAGGAACAATGGGCTGCCACAATTGCCCCTGGTCTACAATCAGCAGGAATCCTTGCCTTAAATAATGTAGAAAAAAAAAATCTCATTGATTCCAAAGGTGGATCTGAACCCAAAAAGCAAGTAGAGCAGTGCCCAGAAAGTTTGGGACACCATAACAGTCAGGCAGATTCCCAACCAACCAGCCAAGCATCCAATCAATCAACCAGAAGGGAGTGGGAAAAGAAATTTCCACATTCCAGTGAATTTTTACATTTTTTATTTTAGACATGGGGTCTCACTCTGTCACTCAGGCTGGAGTGCAGTGGCACAATCATAGCTCACTACAGCTTTGAAGTCCTGGACTCAAGCAATTCTCTCACCTTAGCCTCCTGGGTGGCTAGGACTACAAATGTGTGCCACTATGCCCAGCTAAATTTTTGAATTTTTTGGTAGCAATGAGATCTCACTCTTTTGTCCAGGCTAGTCTTGAACTCCTGGCATCAATGATCCTCTGGCCTCTGCCTCTCAAAGGGCTGAGATTTTAGGTGTGAGCCACCATGCCCTGGCCTTCCAGTGAATTTTACTAAGCACTCTTGGGTACTCCATTTTCAGTACATATTTTTGCTGTCTTCAGCAAAAAAACACTCAACGAGGCTGAAGCTTACTGTCTCATCTTCATCCAACCCAAAGGGTAGATCTGTCTGTCTATAAATGTCCATGCTCATCTGTAGAATGCCACAGTCAGCCTTTCAGTCCAGAAGAAGGCTTGCTCTAGCTCCCAAGTAAATCCATATCATCTTCTATATCATTCTAACCCTTTCATTAAAATTATGAATCAACAATCAGAGTCATCAAATATTTGAGGAATAACAAGTGCGTGAAGCATCAAGATTAAAAATAAAGAGATATTGACCCCAGAGGAAACTAAGTGGATGAAAGAAATAGAAGACAGCCTTTTAAGAAATTCTGATTGCTGTCTTCAGAGAGATTTAAGATGACAGCAACAAGAATAAGTTGCTACTAAAAAAAGCATTCCTAAAATAGGAAAACAACAAATCACTATTACAAACATAGATGAAAAAATCCTAAATAAAACTTTAGAAAATTGATCCCATAAATACATTAAAAAGATAATACATAATAACCAAGAATAACTCACCAGTGGGAAATGTATCAGAATAATTCACTAAGTTAAAATATTAAATGACAAACTACATGATCATCTCAATGCATGGTGAGCAGAAAGTTCCTAAGATCTAATACCCATTCCTGATGAAAAACCTCTTAGTAAGGTTGAAACGGTTGATATTTTCCTTTGATAAAGGGTATCTACCAGAAACCAATGGCAACCATCATTCTAACTGTAAAACATCAAAAGCGTTCCTTTGTAAAAGACAAGTCAAAGGGGTCCTGCCATTATTGCTACTATTTAGTTTTGTTTTGGTGTTTCTAAGCAGTAAGAGCTCCAGAAAAAGATTGCAAATTTATAGATAGTCTACGACAGGACTTGGCAAACTTTTTCTATAAAGGACGAGAAAGTAAATATTTCAGGTT
This sequence comes from Cacajao melanocephalus, assembly GCA_963573385.1. Classification (NCBI taxonomy): domain Eukaryota; kingdom Metazoa; phylum Chordata; class Mammalia; order Primates; family Pitheciidae; genus Cacajao; species Cacajao melanocephalus. Next base: position 76,962 of record CAUYLG010057099.1, read on the forward strand.
TTGCAAGTTAGATGGTCTTTGTCAGAACCACATGAGTTGCTGCTGTTGGGAAAAGCTGCTGTAGACATTATGTAAACAAACAAGCATGTCAATAAAACTTTATCTACAGTAGCAGCCACATAGATTTGGTCTGCAGGCCCTGGGGAAAAGACAAAGTTAGCAAAATATGGAGGTGATACACTGTCTATATAAACAATTCAAGAGAATTTTTTATGTAGTGAAAAGTAGAATTAATAAAGTGGCTGATGTGAAGTAACTATATATACATCAATAGTGTTTCTGTATATATATATATAATATATATATATGTCAAGAAATACTAGAAAATGATATAACAAAAGATCAGATTTACAACAGCAACAAAAACTATAAAAAAACAGAAATAAATAACAAGCAATTTGTCAGTTCAAGATAGAGAAAGTAATAAAACTATATGGCATAAAAGAAGATGAAAAAATGAAGGGAACTACCATGTTAAGGGAATTAATGTAAGGAGACAGCTTTACCATATTAAATGGTAATTCTTCCTAAATGAATATGAAACTTTTTGCAACTTCAATTAGGCCCCCAAATGGATTTATAAAAAGGAAAGTCAATGAGTTGACTCTAAACTTTATCTTAGAATAAAAGATTATTCCTAAGTAATAAAAACATAAAGAAAAACAAACATATTTGGCACATCAGTATTTACAAAAATAAACCAATGGAAAAAGACAAAGATTTCAGATTTTAAGTTTAATGTATGAAAAAGTTGGCAGTTAGTAATCAGTAGAAAAAGAATAGAGTATTAATGAGTGGTACTGAAATAATTGGCCATGTATTTGGAAGAAATAAAGTCAGATCCCTATCCTCATTGCCATATACAAAAGAAATTCTTGTTGAATTCTGCATATATGCATAAAAGCAAAATTATAAGTCATAGAAGAAAAAATGAATTTTCTTCCTTCCATCCTTCCTTCCCTCCCTCCTTCCCTTCCTTTTTTCCTTCTTTCCTTCCCTCCCTTCCTTCCTTTTATAATAATTTTGTGGCAGATACTTTTGACTAGCTTTCTGAACACCCTTTCCATGTATTCCTATAATATGGAAGCTGGAAATCTAGAGGTGATGTTTCCTAGGCTCCCTTGCTGTGATGGTTCTACCTGTGATCAGCCAAGTGGACACACTGACATAAGACCTAGGAGGTGGAAGTGAGCAACATGAAGTGAAAGCCAATGTGGAAAACCAGAATCTTCTGAGGGCAGTTCTGTCCCTACCATCTTAGACTGAGGAATGAGTTTTGGCAGCAGTGAGCTTTTACCCCAGGATCCATTAGCTATTCTTCCTGATGCTCTCCCTCCTCCAACCCAACCCTCTAACAGGCATATGTTGTTCCTCCAATGTGTCCATGTGTTCTCATCATTCAGCTCCCACTTACAAGTGAGAACATTCAGTGTGTCGTTTTCTGTTCCTGCATTAGTTTGCTGAGGATAATGGCTTCCAGTTCTATCCATGTCCTTGCAAAGGACATAATCTCATTCCTTTATTGAAAACTAGTTATGTGCCAGAAAATCTAAATAAATTTCTCAAAGGAGAAATCAGCCACATTCTCTGACCAAGATACAATAACAGTGAAAATGAATAATAAGGACTAAAATAAGTTTAAAAAGAACTCATTACATAGAAAACGTTTTTCTTAACAACTGAGGAGACAGAGAAGATTTCAAAAGGACAATTTCAAACTATGTAGAAAATAACCACAGTAAAAAAAAAGATACACATTTATACACAATTTAGAGTCAAATTCAGAGTGAACTTTGGAGAAAAGTAATGAAAGAAGACAATGATTAAAACAGAACAGTAAATAAGAATAAAGTAGATAATAGAACAAAAGTTAATGTGAAAATATATTCAAAAATATTTTAAAAATTAGTGCTTTAAAATTCTACCAGGATCTAAAACATAAAGTGAAATATGACCTTAATTTCTTGGCAATAGCATATTATAGTCCTTGTTTTGTACCTATTTTATCAATAATAACTTATTAGTACTGCCTTACAATGGTCCAGTGATGCTCTGATAAAAAGGCAAATCATGTATTAAGATATGACTTAGGTTTGTTAGGATGTAGACACTGAGAGAAAAATGTGATACTAGAAAATTAGCTTTGTTAGTTTTTCAGTCAGGTGTTCATGAACTTTTCCAGAAAAAGTTCAGTACTTCCCTCCCTCCCTCCCTCCCTCCCTTCTTCTTCCCTTCCTCTTCCCCTTTCCTTTTCCCTTCCCCTTTCCCTTCCCCTTTCCCTTTCCCTTCCCTTCCCTTCCTTCCTTTTCCTCCTTTCCTTCCTTCCCTCCCTCCCTCCTTTCTCTCTCTCTTTCTCTCTTTCTTTCTTTCACAGAGTCTTGCTCTGTCACCCAGGCTGGAGTGAGTAGCAAGATCTCGGCTAACTGCAACCTCCACCTCCCAGGTTCAAGCGACTTTCCTGCCTCAGCCTCCTAAGTAGCTGAGAATACAGGTGCCTGCCACCACGCCTGGCTAATTTTTGTATTTTTAATAGAGACAGGGTTTCACCATCTCGGTCCAGCTAGTCTCAAACTCCTGACCTCAAGTGATCTGCCCTTCTTGGCCTCCCAAAGTGTGGGGATTACAGTTATGAGAAACCACACCCAGGCAGTTTCAGTAATACTTTCAAGAAATCATTCATTAAGTCTTTGCACTTTCGGCTCCATACATCTTCTCTGCTGTCCAAGGGTGCTGTCTCGACAAAGGTATTAGACTGTAAAAATATCCAGATTTCATAAATACCAATAAAGACTCAGCTTTAAGTGATTTCTGAAGAAGTGGTGGCAGCAAGTTTAACCTTTCAGAACAAATAATTTAGTCATTGTAGCTGTGATCCAGATTATCTTTGGGGTAAATCTTCCCTGATCTTTGTTTGGTATTACTCTTACTCCTGTGAGCTCATCTTTGTAGATGCTGCTTCAGAGGGAAGCAGAAAATTCTTACTTATCTGTGTCTTCATCTCTCTCCTTATTTTTAAGCCCTGCAGTTATACTTTGCATTGCAGGCAGAGCATTTCTGCCAGGCAGCTCTACCAGTGGTTCAAATGCAACATGGCCCTCTTCCAGCCTCCCCTTCAGCCCATTCCCAGGTCCCCTGGCTTGCCAGTATAGGTTTTGGTATAGAGAGATCCAAGTCAGATGTTATCCTGGGAACTAGGGAAAAAGTGAGCACAGAGAAGCCCTGGACGAAAATCAGATCCTGGGTTAGGAGTTGAACATTGCATTGAGGTGAGGCTGTGATTGGGTGTCTGGGCAAAAGACACCAAAATCAAGTGTGAGGCGAAGCACAGTGGCTCATGCCTGTAATCCTGGCACTTTGGAAGACTGAGGCAGGAGGATCACTTAAGGTCAAGAGTTCAAGACCAGCCTGGCAACATAGCTAAACCCTGTCTCTTAAAAAGAAAAATTCAAAGGCGATAGTTACCAGAAATTGGGGAACTGAAAAAGAAGTGTAGATTAAAATGTGAAAAAGCAGATGAGAGAAAGGGAAGAGAAGGATTGGAGAAGAAACACAGGTGGGCTGACTCAATGGCTATGAACACCTGCAATGACCAAGCACCCCTGTGCTGCAAGTGTCTAAAAGGAGTCGCTTGGACACAAGGACCCCTGTTCCCAGATAGCATCCCTCTCTTGCTAAGAAAACAAACAAACCAAACACCCAAAAAACCAGTCTACATTTATCTTGACCTATAGCCTGATCACCTTCACTACGTCAATCTTAAAAGCATCACCTATTCTGGAAGTCCCCAATCTGATCAGTTTGTCTGATCAGTTTAGCCTTCTTAATGCCCTTGAACTTGTCCCACTCTTTCTCCAGCTACCAGACAGTTTCAGTAATACTGTAGGAAGACCCTAGTACGGGCCTTCCACATCTTAACAGGATTCTGCCCCGAGCTTACTTTTCATCTCCCTATCTCCAATCTCTCCTTTTTCTTTTTTTTTTTCTTTTTTTTTTTTTTTTTGAGACAGGGTCTTGCTCTGTCACCCAAGCTGAAGTGCAGTGGCATGATCACGGCTCACCGCAGTCTCAACCTCCTGGACAAAAGCCATCCTCCCGCTTCAGCCTCCTGAGTAGCTAGGACTACAGATGCAAGCCACAGTCTCTCCTTAAATCAGCGTCCATAATGCCACCAGAATTTTCTTCCTAAAATCCAGTTCGGTTCATATTATTTCAAGTAGCAAAACTTTTCAGTGGCTCTCTACTGCCCATAAGATTTAATATAAAGTCCTTAAGGTGGATTTTAAATTTTTCCCATAGTCCAACTCACATCAGCCTCTCCAATCTCATCTTTCAGATGTCTATCCTGTTCTCCCCTAAAACCCACTCCATTGCTATAACTGCTATTTTCTCTATAATTCCCAAGTACACCAAAGGTTTTCACTTAATGTACTGAACCCAGAGCACAAATTGCACCTAATGCATCCTCTCATTTTCCCAGTGGGTAGAGCAGCTGCTTGAATGCAGGTGAAATGAAACAATTCACCTATTTAAAGTGTGTCATCCACGGTTTTGGCATATTCACAGGGCTGCGCAACCATCACCACGTTCTAATTTTAGAACATTTTTTTCTCTCGTAAAAGGAACCCCTTACCCATTCACTCCTCCCCTTCCCATCCCTAAGCAGCCATTATTCTACTTTATTCTCTCTATAAAGCTGCCTATTCTGGACATTTCCTGTCAATGGGATGATACATTAATGTGGTCTTTTGTGTCTGGCTTCTTTCACTTAACATAATGTGTTCAAAGGTCAATCCAAACTGTAATATGTGCCGGCACTTCATTTCTTTTTATTAGTTGATGGACATTTGGGTTGTTTCCATTTTTTTCAGCTAATACAAATTATGCTGCTATGAACATTTGTGTTCACATTTTTGTGTGGATGTATGTTTCAATTTCTCTTGGGACTTCTAAAAGTGCAACTGCTGGGTTATATGGTAACTCTGTAAGTATTTAACTTTTGAAGAACTGTTTTCCAAAGCTGTGGCCTATTTTACATTCATCCAGCAGTATATGAAGATTCCAGTTTCTCCACATCCTCATCAATACCTATTATTGCCTCTTGATTTTATTACAACCATGCTAATGGGTGAGAAGTAGTATATCACTGTGGTTTTGACCGGCATTTCCTTTACGACTAATGATGTTGAGCATCTCTTCATGGGCTTAACGGTCATGTTTGTATCTTCTTTGGAGAAATGTCAGCTCAGATTTTTTTCCAAGTTCTAAATGGATTGTATGTCTTTTTTATTATCATGTTGTAAGAGTTCTTTAAATATTCTGGCTACCAGCCCTGGTCAGATATATGATTTCAAATGCTCCCCCCATTTTGTGTATTGTCTTTAGACTTTCTTGATGGCATTATTTGTAGCACAAAAGTTGTAAGTTTGAATGTAGTCCAATTTGTCTATTTTTCTTTTGTTGATTTTGCATTTGGTATTCTATCTACGAAAACATTGCTTCACCCCAGTTCACGAAGATCTACTCATATGTTTTCTTCTAAGAGTTTTATAATTTTAACAATTTTACCTGCTACATTCAGGTGTATGATCAATTTTGAGTTAGGTTTTTGCATATGATGTGAATTATTATTTATTTCTTTATTTTTGAGATGGAGTCTTGCAAGTTATTATTTTTTAGTAGATGCTATTGAGAGCAGAGGGTTTTTATTTTTAATGCCTAAAGGGAGGGGGGAAAAAGTTCTTTTTCTTTCTGTGGTCTGATAACCAGCAGTCTCTGACATTCCATAAACAATACTTGCTGAGTCATTTGTGCAAACATTTGTATGTCTCTATGATAAAATAAAAAGAAATTATAGCAGTAAGTATGATAGTACTACAACCCAAGACCAAGCCAAACACATTTAGAGCCATTTTACAATTGTTCTTCAAAGAACTAGATTCTAGTAAACCTGGTTTGGATTGAGTCCATCCATAAAGAGATTATTGATTAACCTAGCATGGAATCTTTGCCTTAAAAATACACAAACCAAAAAAAAAAAAAAAAAAAATCCCCCCAAACGCTAAACAGCTGAATCAGCAGACATAGTGTAAAATTCAACTTTGGGAAGTGTATGTATTTTATGTGTGTTTCACATGACAGTAACCATGTCATTTTACTAAGTTACCATGAGATCCCCAAACACTTTTTTCTCTTTAATGATAGACTCACAGTACTTAACTCCATGGTCCATATTTATATTTAAATTAGTGGAGCAATATCCTGTACTGTTTTTCTTGGCATCTCTCTCATTTGCCTCTTGGCAAAAATCGGAACTACCCAACACCATTCAGCATCCTGTCCCATCAGGTTCCTGACCAGCCAGAATACAGTCCTACAGCAGCGACAGCCTCTGGCAGCCTGCAGCAGAGACAGCATCAAAAATGAAATAGTTCCCTCATTGCTTCATAACGTATTGTCAAATTGTGGAGAGCCATTCAAAGCCCTCCCGATGTCTCCACATCCTCATCAATAACTGTTATTGTCTGTCCTTTGGATTATAGATACACTAATGGGTGTGACGTGGTATCTCACTGTGTTTGTTTTTAATTTTTAATTTTGGTGGGTACATAGGTGTATATATGTATGGGATACATGAGATGTTTTGATACAGGCCTGCAATGCATAATAATTGCATCATGGAGAATGGGGTACCCATCCCCTCCAGTATTTAGCCTTTGTATTACAAACAATCCAATTATACCCTTTGTGTTATTTTTAAATGTACAATTATATTATTACTGACTATAGCCATGCTATTGTGCTAGCAAATACTAGGTCTCATTCATTCTTTCTGGTTTTTTTGGACCCATTAACTACCCCACATCTCCCCAACCCCAGCCTCTGGTAACCATCCTTCTGCGCTCTATCTCCATGAGTTCAATTGTTTTTATTTTTATTTTTTTGAGATGGAGTCTCACTCTGTCACCCAGGCTAGAGTACAGTGGCATGATCTCAGCTCCTTGTCCCATCAGGTCCCTGAACAGCCAGAATAAAGTCTTGCAATCCTGCAATCTCTGCCCCCCGGGTTCAGGCAATTCTCTTGCCTCAGCCTCCCAAATAGCTAGGATTACAGGCTCCCACCACCACGCCTGGCTAATTTTCATACTTATAGTAGAGATGAGCTTTTGCCATGTTGGCTAGGCTGGTCTCGAACTCCTGACCTCAAGTGATTCACCCACCTCGGCCTCCCAAAGTGCTGGGATTACAGGCGTGAGCCACTGCGCTGGGCCTGTTTTGATATTTAGATCCCACAAATAAGTGAGAACATGCCATGTTTGTCATTCTGTGCCTTGCTTATTTGACTTATAATGACCTCCAGTTCCATCCACGTGGCAAATGACAAAATAACATTCTTTTTCATGGCTGAATACTACTCCATGGTGTATAGGTACCACATTTTCTTTACGCATTCACCTGCTGATGGAACTTGGGTTGTTTCCAAATCTTGTGAACAATGCTGCAACAAACACAGGAGTGCAGATATCTCTGATATACTGATTTCCTTCCTTTTGGGTATATAGCCAGCCATGGGGTTGCTGGATCACATGGTAGATCTATTTTTAGTTTTTTGAGGAACCTTCAAATTGTTCTCCATAGTGGTTGTACTCATTGTGGTATTGATTGGCATTTCCTTTATGACTAATGATATTGAGCATCTTTTCTAGAGTCTGTGCTATAGCCCAGAGGAACACTAGTGGTCTCCATGGCCAGGTCAGTAGGATATCTGAGCAAGAGGGAACAAACACCAAATCTGGCAAGTCGATGTCATCAGAGAAAGGCAAGCAGGAGATGAAGGAGTGGATGGAGGAGGAAAGCCAGTGCTTCTAGTCGAGGAGCCGGGACTTGGCAGGAAAGCCCTGTCCCACCCTCCCTGTCACTGTGTATGCAGGCTGCCCTCGTGTCTCCCAGCCCAGAGCAAACCTCTTGCAGGTTGGGCTCATCCACATCCATGCCCAGCACACCACTCCAAGTTCATCTCCGTCTTCTTCTCATTAAACCTGGGCTTACAGTGAAAGGAGTTTATTTCTCCTCCTCTAAACACACCATTGGCATTACCACTGTGCTATTTCTCCACTCAGGTAAGTCCTAGCCACTACACAAAGCCAACTCAAGACCCACACCTCCATTCTGGCAGTGTCAGAATTGTGACTTGAACAGTTATGACTGGCTTTATGACTGTTTATCTCTTTATAAATATTTTTTACTCTCTTTAACTACATTACAGGAGCAATATTTATACCTCAACTCTCTTAGTACTGGCACAGCACCACCACTGGCACTTACAAGGCATTATATGCTAGCTCATATTAATACATAATTAGTACCTACTTTAAAATAAGAATGGTAGGAGTTAGAAACAGAAAATCAAATACTGTATGTTCTCACTTAAAAGTGGAAGCTAAACAATGGGTACATATGGCCATACAGAGTGGAAAAATAGATATTGGAGACTATAAAATGTGGGAGGATTGGAAAATTACCTATTGGGTACAGTGTTCACTAGTCAGGTGATGCGTTCACTAAAAGCACAGATTGCACCAGCATGAAATATATGCTTGTAAGAAATCTACCCTTGTACTCCCTAAATACATAAAAATTAAAAAAAAATAGGAGTTATAAATATGGAACAACTACTACAGGTCAGACAACTATAGTATCTCATTTAATTCTCAAAGCAATTCTATGAGGTAGTAACATGATTTCAACTTTATAGGTTACAGAAATCAGGCCTAGAGGAATTAGATAATTTGCATGAGGTCACATAGCCAGTGAGTGGTGGAGCTGGACTATGATCACGTCTAATTCTGAAGGTCATGTTTGCAATCACCGTGCTACACTGTCTTCTGAAAACATGAATTGTGACTATGAAGAGGTGGAAATTGGTGGCTTCCTTGCTAATATGTTTGTGATGGTGTCTATATGTCCACATCTAATATAATTTATTGCATGCCCATCTTTCATATCACACAGTGAGTTCAGGCATGGAATTTTGTATTTTCATTAGAACGTGTGACACACACCATGTACTTGTAAATATACTTAGCTGCTGGATGATCTTGGCCAAGTCATTTAACCTTTCTGTTGGCTTGGTTTCCTCATCTGTACAATGAAAACAATTCCTACTTTAGATAACTGGACGAGACCAGAACACCTTTTTAAAAGTTTTGTTTTTAGGGAAGGAACAAACACACATTATTTTTTTCTCAAGAATATGTGTTTGATATAATCAATACAACCTTAAAAATTGTTGATTATTTAAACAGTCTTCATGTATGCTACCATATACAGCACAAAAAGGCTTTTATTTATTTGTACATTTGTATGTTCTAACCGTCCTTAAAACCAAATAAATGCCTTGTTTTGAGAGAAAGTGTTGACAATTGAGATCTAATATACTGACTTCATTCAATAGTTTTAAGCCAAGTTATTGTTATTTATACTCTTACACAGGAAGTCTCCATGTCTACTGCTTTTGAGGATTGACTGAAGATAGCCTTCATTCATGGACAATCCTGTCTTCATGCATATAATCTTAAAACATGAGAACTAGGAATGTAAGCTCAATTTAACTTAATCCAAGCATTTCATTTTATAACTGAGAAAACTTAGAGGCAGTGAAAATAAATGTCTTCTTGTAGTGTTTATTAGTTATTTGTTCCACATCTCCTGAAAAAGAGGTAATTTACAGATATAAGACAAGAGAAGAAAAAATAGAATAGAATCTCAAGAGGGTCTGAATTTGGCCACAGGTGTGATTCTGGACATCCAAATGACAAAAGCAGAATGCATCTTTTACAAAATCCAAGGTGCCTCTGTGTTACATCAGATCTTAGGTAAAGCACAGAGTTCCTTCTGAAGGCTGAGAGAAATGCTTTAATCCACTATTAATACCTTCTTAATTAGGAAGCAACTCTAGACTGGGCACAGTGGCTCATGCCTGTAATCTCAGTACTTTGGAAAGCTGAAGCGAGAGGATTACTTGAGCCCCGGAATTTGAGACCAACTTGGGCAACATAGTGAGACCTCATCTCTATCAAAAACTAAAGTAAAATGAAGGCAATTCTAATGTGACTCCCAACCTGTTTTCTTTCCTTCATGCCTTCCATGTCAGTTTAATTGCACAAGATTATTTAAAATAAACCACCCCTTTCATTTCTTACAATTTCTCTTTCCTTAGAAATAATTAATATCTTTCATTGTCTTGCATATTTTGTCAATCTATAATAGACAACACTTTTCACACACCTGCATCTCATTGCTTCAAACAGAATCTGAGTTCTAGACCAGGCACGGTTGTTCAGGCCTGTAATCCCAGAACTTTGGGAGGACGAGGCAGGTAGATCACCTGAGATGAGGAATTCGAGAACAGCCTGACCAGTATGGTGAAACCTTGTCTCTACTAAAAATACAAAAATTAACCGGCTGTAGTGGCACATGCCTGCAGTCCCAGCTACTTGAGAGACTGAGGCATGAGAATCACTTGAACCTGGGAGGCGGAGGTTGTAGCCGAGCCGAGATCGCACCACTGCACTCCAGCCTGGGTGACAGAGTGAGATTTAGTTTAAAAAAAAAAAAAAATCTGAGTTCTAGGCGGGCAGGGAGCAGGGAACAATTTTGCATTTGCTAGATTTCCCCGGCCATTGATGGAGTGTTTCACAAAGAGTAATTGTCCAAAACTGCTTAACAAAGAGAAGTAGAAGAATAAAGAAAAGAATAGAAATATTAGTGTATACTCTTATCATCTACCTATGGGGCTATTTGACTAAAATATGGTGACTTAAATTGTGTTTAATCTACAATGTTTCATGCCTTTACAGGCATGTGAATAACAAAGTCTTATTTCAAATGTTCAAATACAAGGAGATAATACTTGAGTTGTTTTCAAGGGTAACTCCTAGGGGAGATTTAATTTTGTTTTGTTCTAAATGTTTAAAACAAGATATTTGATTTTTGAGTGCATACTACATGCCAGGCATTATTCTGTTTTGCAGGTACACACTCATTTAATGGCTAAGTATGTATAAGCCTTCCAATAAACATAATGCCAATTCCAATGCGCATATTTGATCCACTGAAAAACAGTCCAGAGTTTAACAAAACCCCCTTTGCCCTCTTAGACCCTTCTGTGAGAAGCTGTAAACCATTCTTCATATTTTTACTTTCTTTACTACCATTTCTGACAGGATGTTGCTGATTTTCAGGCACTTTTTTTTTCAAAGACAGGGTCTTGCTTTGTCACCCAGGATGGAGTGTAGTGGCATGATCATGGCTCACTGCAGCCTCGACTTCCTAGGCTCAATTGATCCTCCTGCTTCAGCCTACCAAGTAGCTGGGACCACAGGAGAATGCAACCATGCCTGGCTAACTTTTTAATTTTTTTGTAGAGACAGGGTCTCATTATATTGCCCAAGCTGGTCTCCAACTCATGGGATCAAGTGATCCTCCTGTCTCAGCCTCCCAAAGTGTTGCATCTACAGGCATAAACCACAGTGTGTGGCTTTCAAACACCTTTGAGTGAGTTCTCATGAGAAAGTTTCACAACTATGTTGGAGAATATGGAATCACATTGGCAGTAATGATTTGATAACTGGAACACTTCTAGTCAATCAAGATGATATCCCACTGAAACAAATGCCAATATTTCTATTCAACTGGAATTTAGAAAGAAACTAAAGGTGCGCGCGCACACACACACACACACACACACACACACACAAAACAAAACAACAGTTCCTGCTCCACAGGGATGAGGTAGTTAGTGCCTGTAATGTACCCATTATAATGTCTGGTGCATATAAAGTGCTTAGTATCAGTTATTATTTCTATGATCGTTACCATCATCATCATCATCATTTTTATTATTGTGTTTTCCCTCTAAAACCAGCAGTGGAAAAAAGTATTAATCATTTATTCTTTCTCTCTTTCACATACGTGCACACACACATACACACACACGCACACACACACACACTCTCTCAAGTCCACAAGGGACGGTTACTTCTGTCTGTTGCATTTTCATGCACATGGAGACTGAGTTAGACTTCCATTTTTCTTTGTGGGTCAGGCACACTTTTAAAAGACTAAGCCACTGGAAGGACATCTGTAAGCATAGTTTCTAGAGCAGGGATTTGTAACCATTCTTAACAAGGGAAAAACTGCACTGAAATCTCTTTGAGTCTTTTTAAAGTCATACCCTAGGCATCTACAATCCATTTTCCAAATCTTAGCACTACTGCCCTCCCTTGAAAGGGAAGTGTATTTTTGGAGCTGAGCACCGCCACAAAGAGAGTTGCTGCCAATGAGAGTGTGTTATGCTTGTGAACTAGCAGGTGGAAGCAAAAATAAAAAAGAAAGAAAAAAAGAAAACAGAAGAGTTGGCCACTGTGGTTGCCTAGGGCAACACATCACATTTTGCTGGATGTGGGTTTAGGGCATCCTGCTTTGCCGTTTGTTTCCAGTTCTTTTTCAGTCGTTCTTACTTTTAGGCAGAATCCATAATATATAAGGTGATGGGGCTGGGGGAGAAAGAGGATAAAAAGGAAAGCAAGTGAAGTGACAATTTGATATTGTTTTTGTTACTAGAGGGCAAATAATGCATTTGGGGTGTAAGTTTAAAGATGAATTAAAATCAGCTTGTAGGGACAGGTTTTTACCTTTCTTTTCCCTAAAATTCTGAATACTTCAGAACTCACCTAATGTCCTCTTTTCAGCTGCATAGTCAACACATGGTATAGGATGCAATATTTGTGAATTTATCTCAATCTGTGCTGTCCAATTCAGTCACTAGCCACAAATGACCATTTAGCACTTTAATTGTGGCTAGTCTGAATTGAGATGTGCTGGAAGTGTATAAACAAACTGGATTTGCCAGACTTAGTATTAAAAGGGGGAATAAAATAGCTCATTAATAATGTTACTATTACTGGCAGGATTCGGTGGCTCATGCCTGCGATCCCATTGCTTTGGGAGGTGGAAATGGGAGGATCACTTGAGGCTAGAAGTTTGAGACCAGCCTGGGCAACATGGTGAGACCCTCATCTCTACAAAAATTTTAAAAATAATCTTACTATTACTTAAATGTAATATAATTTCTATATCAAAATTAAGTAATAGATTTTTAATTTCTAGTAAAAATTAATGTCACTTGGTTGTTTTTACTATTGAATAGAATTTCAAACATTAAATTTAAATGTAATTTCAAATAATTCACATTTTAATAATGTATTTTATTAAATGAAATAGCCCAAAATGATAATTTGATACAGAGTGCTATTATCATTTTTGGATATATCATTTAATAAAATAAGTGATTAAAATTAACATCACAGTTGGGCACAGTGGCTCATACCCATAATCTCAGCACTTTTGGAGGCTGAGGTGGAAGGACTGCTTGAGCCCAAGAGTTCAAGACAAGCCCGGGCAACATAGTGAGACCTCGTTTCTCCAAAAAAAGAAAAACCTGAGGTGGGAGTGGCTGTGGTCATGCCACTGCGCTCTTGCCTGGGTGACAGAGGCCCTGCCTCAAAAGAAAGAAAGAAAGTCATGGTTATTTTTTACTGTTTCTAATGTGGTACTCAGGAAATTTAAAGTTTTACATGTAATTTGCATTGTATTTCTACCGAACAGCTCTGGTTCAGAGTGCTACAGTTCTGTTATTGCAAGTGCCTCAGCATTTGACTCGAATATGTTGGGTTGTGGGAACCATATCATATGAATATAATCTGAATATTACTAATTCTGTGGTACATTAGATTCTCCCCATTTCCTTTCCCACTGCATTTTATGCTCCAGCACTACTGAAGTGTTTTACACCTCTGGTGCCTGGCGTAACTTTCTTCCTTTTGGCCACCCAGAAATACCTTTCTCCTTCAAAGCACCTCTTTGTTAACATAGTATCTGCCCTATAATCACTGCTGGCACCATATTATCTGCCCTATATCCCCACATAATATCTGCCCTATAATCACTGCTGGCACCATATTATTTCTGTATTGAACATTTCACATTCTGCACTGTATTTTTTTTACACGCTTATTCCTCCTGCTAGACTGAAAGCTTCTTGAGGGTAGGGACCATATCTATTTTTCTCCTATCTATCTATCTATCTATCTATCTATCTATCTATCTATATCTATCTATCATCTATCGATTGATCGACAGGTCTTGCTCTGTCACCCACGCTGGAGCGCATGGCATCATCATAGCTCACTGCAGCCTCAAGTGACTGGGCTCAAGCAATCCTCCTACCTCAGCCTCCCAAGTAGCTGAGACTATAGGTATGAGCAACCACGCTGAACAAGGGGGCCATATCTTAACCTATTTTGGCTACACATGCCCCCTACACTGGCATGTGGTTGGCCATCAATAGAGGTGTGGTGAAACTGGAAAAAAAAAGTTCCAATTATATGATATTGAGCAGAGTCTGATTCAGCTGAAGTGTATGTTTCAGTACTGTAGCCCACTCTCTAAACCCAGCCTTGAGGAACGGTGAGTACTGTTCATTTTAGCCTAGATTTCTGCAGTGGTCTCACGGCCAACTTTTCCCCGCAGTGCACTGCACTTACCCACATTCGTAGCCTAAGCAGCTTCATTTCTGTGTGTTGCTTACAACAGGGGAAATATAATGGCACAGAACGAGTAAACATATGAAGAAATTGTCTTGGTTTGCTAAGCCATACCTTTTATGAAATTTAATCAGAAGGAAGTCATTATCGTAAAAGGAAAACAATACTGTATCCAAAAGCTAATCAGTTCACTGCCCTAACTGTCACTTGTGAACGTTATGTGATCAGCAGAGATGCAGGAGTTTGTTAATGCTATAAAAACAGTGGCCTTAGGTAAATTTATGTAATCAGTAACCTAACTGGGATAATACACTATAATATGATGTGAAATCACCTGAAAAAGATTTTGTGGGATTCCCTGCTTCTGCCCCCACATAACTAATTTGTTCTTTTCTTTTTGAGATGAAATACTAAAAGTACATTTGAAATACTGAACTTCTGCCTTGTGGAAAACACAGTCTACTAGGTGGTAATGAAAAGCTTTTAGCAGCATTCTACTAAATATTACTACTTCATTATTACACTGGCTTGATACCAATTAATAACTATGATAAATGAAATGCCAGTTATCTCCATCTCTGTCAGTAGTTACTTCCTAATCACTTTCAGCTTTCCAAATATCTTATCCAACATTCTTCAATGGCTTCTAGAGAATTTTTAGTCCTGTTTTAACACTTGAATCCATTTGAAATCCAGCTGTGTAAGGGGGAAACTTTCCTATCTTCCAAATCTGGTTTCAATTTTGAAAATATAAACATTTTAAACCTCTGGGCACAAAAACTTCTTTGTGGGAAAGGTCTCTGTCCTCCCTCCCTCAGAATCTTGTTTTTAAACTGCACAGTGATGGAATCCTTGTATTCCATAATGTCCACATCACAGGTTAACAATTTATGTGGCCAGGCATGGTGGCTCCTGTCAGTAATCCCAGCCCTTGGGGAGGCTGAAGCAGGAGGATCACTTGAACCCAGGAGTTTGAGACCAACCTGGGCAGCATAGCAAGACCCCATCTCTATTAAAAACAATTTAAAAAAGAATTTATGGACGGGGCTTTTAAGTATTCATTTCTTGCTTTCCACTTCTCAAAAATAATTTCTATTGTTTTGATTATTATGGAGGTAAAATAGTGCTGATTAGCTATTTCTTATTTGAGCTACCTAATAAAGATTTCTCGTCAACCTCTGCACCAAGTTTTGAAAGAATAATGAAAGGTTTTAGGATTGCAAAGACTTTATGTCCCGTTTCTTAAACTGTGGAGCCTTGAGCAAATTTCCTAAACTCCCTTAACTGTCATTTCTAATTTGTAAAATAGGATCAATTACAGTATCTTCCCAACTAGTTACTTACCCTGCTCTTACCCTTATCTGTAATAAACACATCAGCATTCCCCATCGATAGTTCATATCTATATCCAAAATTGAACTTCTAATCATCTCCCCTCCAACCTGCTCACTTTAGTTGATGACAGTTTCATCCTTCCAGTTGTTTAGGCCACAGACTTTAAAGTCATCCTTGACTCCTCTTTCTCGAACACCCCACATCCCTTCTGTTGGGAAATCCTGTTGGCTCTTCCTTCAAAATATATGCAGAATCCCATCGCTTTGTCATGGGTTCCCTCCTTTCACCCCTGTTCCATCGGGTTTATTCTCAAGCAGTCAGAGTGAGCCTTAACTCAGATTATGTTATTCCCCTTCTCAGAATCCTGCAAAGGGCCCTGCATTTCACTCAGCATGAAAGTTAAAGTTTTACAACGGCCTCTGGAAACCCCATGTGATCTGCTATCTCCCCGCCCTTCTCATACTTCACCAACCATATCTATTTCTCTCTCCCTTGCTTATTTACCTCTAACTACACAGGCCTTCTTGTTCCTTCTCAAATCCACAGGCATGCTCCGGCCCTACAGCCACCACTGCTCCCTGTGCTTGAAACACTGTTCCCCCAGATAACCACTTGGTTAACTCCACTGTTTCCTGCAAACCTTTGCTGAAATCCTCTTAATGAGGCCCAGCCTAACCACCTTATTGCATACTGCAACTTCACCTTGTTTAAAGCTTGTCTTTTTTTTTTTAAATAGTACTTTTCACTTATGAATACCTATATTATTTACTTATTTATTATGCTTAATGATTATCATCTGTATTTGCCCACCAGAATTATGAAGTCCACAAATGCAGAGATCTTTGTCTCTTTTGTTCACTGACATTCCTTGTATCTATAATAGTGCTTAGCAAACATTGTTGACCAAAAATGATGGAATTGATTTAAACTGGAGGTCTGGCTGGGTGAAGTGGCTCACACCTGTAATCCCAACACTTTGAGAGCCCGAGATAAAGATTGCTTGAGCCCAGGAGGTTGAGACCAGTCTGGGTAACAAAATGAGACCCTGTCTCTACAAAAATTTTTTTAAAATTAGTCGCGCATGGTGATGCACACCTGCAATCTCAGCTACATAGGAGGCTGAGGCGGGAGGATTGCTTGAGCCCAGGAGGTTGAGGCTGCAGTAAGCCTTAATTGTGCTACTGCACTCCAGCCTGGACCTTGTCTCAAAAATGAATGAATAAATGAATGAATGAATGAATGAATAAGTAAATAAAGTGGAGATCTAAGTAATATGGAAAAATTGGCAATTCCTAAGTTATATATTTTATATATTTTTTTGCCTCCCTTATTTATTTTCTCCATATAAGTTACATATTCTTTTTTTTTAGGCAGAGTTTTGCTCTTGTTGCCCAGGCTGGAGTGCAATGGTACAATCTCAGCTCACTGCAAGCTCCACCTCCTGGGTTCAAGCAATTCTCCTGACCCAGCCTCCTGAGTAGCTGGGATTACAGGCATGAGCCACCACACCCAGCTAATTTTTTGTATTTTAGTAGAGACAGAGTTTCACCATGTTGGTCTGACCTCAGATGAGCTGCCTGCCTTGGCATCCCAAAGTGCTGGGATTACAGGCATGAGCCACCGTGCCCAGCCACAAATTCTTTATTTGACTTAAAAATCAGAGTTCTTTACTGATGATTCTTGGTCATTTTATCAGTGTCTAAGATAGCACAATTTCTGTGGTACTTACTCTTAACTATTTCTAATACACGTTTTTATGCTATTCAATTAAAGTAAGCTGTCTTTACTGAACAGCATACTCTACTTGTGACCACCCAGAGTCAGTTGGGAACCTAACTCCCTTCTGCCATGCCAGTGTTCTCTAATCCCCAGTTTGACACTATCCTTTGCAAATGTACGTACATGCTTCCTAAATGCTTTTTTAAAATTAGTACATTCAGAATAATGATTACATCTAGCTGGGAAATGAGGGAATGTTATTTGAAAGATACCAGGAAATGCCTTGGTAAATATTCTACTTCTTAAGCTGGGTGATAGATACCCAGATGTTGGCTTTAGTATTATTTGTTGCAATTTACATATATACCTCAGCTTTTGTATATATGAAACATTTCATAAAAAGTGAAGGAAGAAATAAATCTAGCCATAATTCACTTGTTCTAATACCAATTTTTATCTCTCTCCAGCTTGATATGATGTAGCTCTTTGGATGCAAACCTTTCGGTAGGTTTGCAGAAGCGTAATTGCTGTGTGATTTAGCGTTTATCCCCCATCCCAGCCCACAGCCATCTCACTGATGATTCTGTGATATGAGACCAAATAAAAAAGATCTCCAGCAGAATTGAAAAAAATATTAAACTTGCTGCTTTGTTGATTTAATCAACCTAGCTGGCTATCAAGTGGGATTAGAATATAATAAACACAAAAATGAAAACACAGGATTGCTGACAAAGCAGATTCTTTTTTCAAGACACATGTAAAGATAATAACTACAAAGTTGATTATAATGTCTTGTCTTCCCACAATAACACAACAAGTTCTTGGCTTGGCTTCCTTCTATCCTATTCCTCCTTCTCCCCTGACCCTGGTTGGTTGTAGGGATCCCGATATGTAGTCCGACAGCACACAAGTCTGGTTACACACGGAATTCTAACTGCCCAGTCACATCTCTTCTAGACTATAAACTCATTGCGGAAAGGCTCCATGTTTTTTCATGGGTGCTGCTATCAGAATGGCCCAGTTCAAACAACAGCTGTGTTTCTTACTTCCTGCGTAAGTTTCTTAACCTTTCCGTGCTTTCATCTTGATGTGAGGATTAACAAGATGACACATCCAAACTAATTGCTACAGGGTCTGGTAGTATTTATAAGTAAACATTATAATAATAATTATTTACTATTACCATGTGATGATCAAAGAGAAAACTGAGTTGACAGAGAAGAAAGAAAATAGCTCTTATGATTCTTAATGACTCAAGTTCATGGTCAATGCTCTGGAAATGTTTGGAAACTGAGTTATGGAATCAAGCTCCAGAATATGTAGAATAATGAGAATGTGTGATGCCTTGGAGTGGTGTTACCTCTCTGCTTGCTCATGCCTGAAGTTTGGGACCAGTGGAGCCAATGGGATCTCAGGGGCTTGTGATATTTTGATGGTACCACTCAAGTGAAATTAATACATTCTCCACATTTAGCCAACATCTTTGGAGTCCAAATTTTGGGGCCAGAATTTGGCTAGGAAAGGACGATGCAGTGGTGGTAGGTCACATTCTGTAGTCCTCCAAAGCTGTCCTCAGGGCCTGCCCTGCCACACTGCCTGTACCATCTAATCTGTTACACTGGGTATAAGTGTAATGGCATTCCTTCATATGATAGTTCTCTCTTTTCAAGAGAACTCTAGTGATTACTGTTCCAGATATCTAGCAGTTTTCTCTAAAAGTCATGTTTCTCATGATAATTAAAACTGTAATACATATAAAAAATCCCTATGCATCCAGCATAGCAACCTTATACCTTAAAATCTGGCATTTATTATGTACCCGAATTTATAATAAACGCTTAAGGTTTAAGTGACTTGCCTCTTAGATGACAGTAGTGATATAAAACACATACATACATTTTCATACTGAGAAAATGTCAGTTATATTAATAAAAATTGTTCTATTTTGAGATGAGAATTCCTAACATTACTGTAGTCCCCATAAAATAAACTCATGGGGTCCTATAAAATTGTAAAGATTGTGGTCCAATAGGCTATGGAACGCAGACAATTTATTATAAGATTTGTGGACTCACTAAAAAGTTTTAGGAATAAAAATAATTAAAATAAAATTGAAAAGAATTAGAAGTAAATGAAAACAATAATGCTCTTTAAAAGTAAGATGGCTAAAAGAAAATCCAGAGACATATCAAACACAGACATTTATGGCAATGAACTTTGTCAGTAGCTCATTATAATAATAATATGGAAATATTTAAAACTTTCATTGATGAGTGAAAAAAGGTAAATCAATAGTGGGTAACTGGTGTACATTCTTAGGATATAAAAATATAAAAAATGTAATAGATACTATAAAACGTAGTAAGTACTGTGTTTAAGATTTAAAGTAACTAATGCCATAAAGTAATTCATATTAGAAAGTTATATTTCTTGAGAAATAGCAATTGAAGGATTTAAAACATAATATTGACCTGTTCAAGTTTGGGTTCTTTCTTCTCTCAGTTTTCAAATAGGATGAAAATTTGCCTTTTTACGTATCGGCCAGATACTGACTGTGCTTTTACAGAAACTTCTCAGAAACAAAAGACCTCAAAGATGTTGATATTTCAGAATATAAGAAAATCTGTTATCATGATTATGATTATTTTCTCCACTTTAAAACATTCATGATCAGCAATTCTAATTTTCCAGTATTCCAGTTGGGACTAATTCAAAGAATGATAGCAACTCCTCAATTGCTCTCTCAAGGACAGACGTAATGTAGTCCAATCATCTCACTTTACTGATGTTATCTGAAGTCCAGGGAGAAGTTATGCAAGTTAATCAAGAACATCCTTATCTAGCTGGGGGCAGATATAAGAACCAGAACCCAGGCCTCCCAAGTGCTGAGAAAAGACACAAATATTAGTAATTTTTAATAGTTTCAGGATTAATAGTTTAAGTATTAATAGTTTATGGACACATTAATAGTTTAAGGATGACGTTAAATTTCTTAGACTTTTCACAACACACATTGAGCAGACAGGAAATATCACTAGAAGACGTTACAAAGTCTTTCTCAGCAGATCCTTGCTAATTTTGCCAGCCAGCATCATCGTCCTGGCCCATGTACCACCCAGTATTCCAGTAAGGCCAGAGGGAAAATCGCTGCTCTAGGTTTATGAAAAAGGACAAACTTTTCCTTTCTGAAATTTCTGTCTAAAGACCCAGATTTTTAAATGACTAGTACCGGCACCTTTGTTTAAACCACGTATGCCAACGGGGAAAAAAAAAAAAAAAAAAAACTTCTCGGGGCATAATCGACACACGTGCCTTTTTCTTCTGTTACTTTAGTACTCTGTCTCGTTAAAGATCATATTAAAAGCTGTTTTTGAACTGCTAAGCCCTGAGTGGCTTTAGGAAACACATTTCACGTTCCACAGGAATATGAATGCTATGAAATACCTTCCTAGAAGGAAAGTAAGAGGTACACTGGGCTAGGTCTTTGGCGGGACACACGCGCAGAGGTTCTTGGAGACATTAGGACACCCTAGTTAGTTTCCTCCATGCTATAAAAGGCCCTCTGGACCTCTGTTTCAAGCCAAATTACGAAACTTGTGCCTGGTGTCTAAGTCCATCTCTAAGGTATTTTAAAATGAAAATGAGAATAATTCGGAGAAGAAAAGTTATTTTCAAAAAGAGGAAAGAATTGTCCAAAAGTTTTAGAGGAAGGAAACAGTCTAAGAAGCGTCAGACTGCGAGCCACACTCAAATTCTCATGCGACTGGTATTTAATCTACAGTGCCCGAAAAGGCACCTCAAGAATCCCTCCACCTTCGGGTAGACTGGGGCTCCCGGACCTGCTGACTTTCTGGACGCGCGAGGGCTCATACCAGTTCCCCGTTTGACCTTGTGGCAATTTCCTGGGCAGGAAATCTGTCAAATCTGATGCAACAGCTCCGGGAAAGGCAAGCCCAAACCCCAAGCCCCCAGACTCCCATCCTCGCGAGCCGGGTCCAGTGTGGAGATCGGCGGAGGGGACCCTGGGTACCCGCTGCGCTGGAGGGCCACGCGGGGGGCGCGCGTTCACGAGGCCAGCGCCTGGAGCTGCGCCCAGCATCCGACCCGATGGGCTTGACGCACCGGCCCGTGACAGCCCCGAGGGTCCTGGGCTGGCGCTCACAGGGCTCCGGAGACTGGGGGCGCCACTTACCTCGACGGCTCTGCAGGGCGCGGCGGGGACGCGGCGGGGACGCAGCGGGGGCGTGGGAAGGCCGCGGGGCTCGGGCTGGGCCGGGAAAGCGATGCGCGGTGCAGACGGCCGCACCCGGGCTCCAGGTCGCTGCCCCAGGGAGGAAGTGCTGTCAGCCCTGCCCTTCCCACGCAGCGCGCAGACGTGTGGCGCTATCCGAGCTGCTTTGCTTCGAGGTGCAAGGAGGGCCCCTAGTTAGAGACAGAGGGACAGACAAACGTATGCGTAAAGGACTCAGAGTTAAGGGCTGCTTTCTCTAAATCATCCAGTCTGCGCCTGATTTTCTCCCCATGCCGCCCCCGCTACACAACCACCTTGAAAAGATTTTTTTTTCTTTTTAAATTCTGGGAAACGCTGCGCCTTTCTCTCTTGTCCCTCCCCTACCTGTGCCGTGCGTGCCCTTCTCTCAGGAACGTCTCCTGGCGAATCGACCCATTTTGCAGCCACAATGCATGAGGGACTAAGGCACTTGGGGCCAAGCGGTGGTTCCACCAGACAGAGAGGCCGATTTATGTTGCAACAGTCTGCCTAAGTGTTTACTTCAGCACTTTCTGGGCTTCCTCTTTCGGGCCGGTTGTGCAAGGCTTCCCGGCCGCCTGCAGCTCGCCCTCAGGGGACGCGGTGCAGGGCTGGACAGGCGGCACCCGGGTCCGGCCGGAGTTCAGCTGTCTCTCGGGTGGGGGTGGAGGAAGAGTGTGCTGGGCAGAGGCCCTTTCTCAACCAATAGGTTGGTAACCTCACCCTCCTCCTTCCGCACGTTTAACCACGCTCAGTTGGCGGGCTGGGGTGTAAAAGAATCGCACTGACACGCATTGCTCGTAGAAATCCAGAATGGTTTGAACCCGGTAGAAGAGAATTGAGCAATATCTATTTAGCTTATGTACGGATTCGCCTTTTGACCCAGCCATCCCACTTCCAGGAGTGTATTACAAAGATCTGCTGTTGAAAATAAGTGATGCACACGGCACAGGGCATTCATGGCCTCACCATGTGCAATAGCAAAGGACTGGCTGGAAATAGCACTTGTCAGTTGAGAGTGGAGTTTCCTGAGAGAAAGTCGCTGGGGAGGTCTGAAAATACAGAAGTTAAAATCAGTTATGGTTTGTAAATGGCGGTTAAATAACCCTCCCCTTCTCTACAGCTGTGTCTTCAAAGGCTTATATGTTGGGGAAGGTGGTGGAGACGTAAAGATAAACTAGATGCATGTGTTAACTAGGCAATTTCAAATAGTTCTGTCATTTATTTAATGAGAAACTATTTCCCAAGCACCTACACTTCTAAGAACAGTGAAAATAGAGGAAACAATTTCTGCTCTCATGCATGGTGCATTCTAGTTGGTAGAAATAGACAAATTAATACTCAACATGTCAAGGTGCTATATTAATTAGGGTAAATAAATGATAATAGATAATGATAAATAATAGATAAATAGAAAATATACTTTCTCTTCCTTATGTTTGTCTGAATAATTTCTTTTCTCTAGCTTTCTTTGTTGTAAAAATACAGTATTTATTTAAATACATATAATATGTGTTAATTGACTGTTAACAGTAAGGCTTTGGTCAACAGTAGGCTATTAGTAATTAAATTTGGGGGGGAGTCAAAAGTTATACATGGATTTTCAACTGTGCAGCAGTTTGGTACCCCTAAAACCTGGCATTATTCTATTACAGTAGGTAGCTAGTCAGGTATGAGCAGGGCAGCAGAGGGCTCCCCTGACCCCATACCAAGAGTGTCAGGTGATGATCAAGTGGTTGTTAACTGTCCTTCTAAAATAATAATTGGTCACAGCCAATTATTAGCCTTACTGATAACATAGTCAATGAACATATACTATTTGTATTAAATACTGTATTTTTACAATAAAGTAAGCTAGAGAAGCTGTTATTAACAAATCATAAGAGAAAATATATTTTCTATTTATTTATTTCCAGAGACAGTCTCACTCTGTTCCTGGACTAGAGTGCAGTGGTGAGATCATAGCTCCTTGTAGCCTCAAACTCCTAGGCTCAAGAAATCCTCCTGCATCAGCCTTCTGAGCAGCTGGGAGTATAAGCATGCACCATCATGTCCAGCTAATTTTATTTTATTTTAACTAATTTTTTGTAAGATGGGTCTTGCTATGTTTCCCAGGCTGGTCTCAAATTCCTGGCCTCAAGCAATCTTCCTGCCTTGGCCTCCCAAAGTGCTGGGATTACAGGCATGAACCACTGTGACTAATCTCACATTTACTATTTATTTATTAAGTGGAAGTGGATCATCATCAAGGTCTTCATCTTCATCTTCTTCACGTTACTCAATTTTAGTGGGAGGAGGAAGAGGAGGGGTTGATCTTGCTGTTTCAGGGATGGCAGAGGCAGAAGGAAATCCAAGCATAAATGGACCCATGCAATTCAAACCCATGTTGTTCAAGGGTCAACTCTATAATGATTTTGACTAGGTTGGCAGCAGTGGAAATGGGAAAAAAATGGGTGAACCTGAGAGACATTTAGAAGGTAGCTGGCCAGAGATTGAGAGGACTGGATATAGGCAGAGGGAGAAGAGCAGGCAGGCAAGGATGACTTCTAAGAATCAGGTTTATATAATGGTGGCTGACAGTCCCATTATCAAGATGGGAACTCTGGAAGAGTGGTATTTGGGCAGGGGAAAATAGTGAGTTTTATAGTTTGCAAGTTGAATTTGACAAATCTTTAAGACATCCAAGGGGAGACTTCAAGTAGAGAATTGTGTAGAAGAATACTTTGCCCAGAGAAGTGTGGTTCAGAGTCAGAGACACACATTTTGAGTAATCATATAGGTGGTGATTTATGAGATTGCGTAGAGAAACTATGACGTGGAATGAAACAGAGGCCTAGGGCTAAGTCTTAAGGAACTCCACCATCTAAACTAGAAGACACAGGATCCACAAAGAGCACAGAGGAGGAGCGTTAAAGGGGTAGGAGGAAAACAAGGAGAAAGTGCTGTGGAAGCCACAAGAGTGGGAGGATGTGGTCAGCAATATCCAGAGATGTTGCAAGGACAAGTCAGCAAGACTGAGACATGGTAATTGGCTTTACCAATGTCAGTGACCTCAGAAACCGATCGTAATAGCCTGATGGGGCTGCAGGCCAAAGTGGGTTGAGGAGTGAACAGGGTGTGAAGAAATGAAGATGGTGAGCAAAGCAACCCTTGTAGATAATTTGCCTATTGCATGAGTCGGTTCTCACACTGCTAATAATGACACACTCCAGACTGGGTAAGTGATAAAGAGGTTTAATTGACTCACAGTTCAGCATGGCAGGGGAGGCCTCACAATCATGGCGGAAGGGGAATGAGGAGCAAAGTCATGTCTTACATGGCAGCAGGCAAGAGAGCATGTGCAGGGGAACTCCCCATTTATAAAACCATCAGATCTCATGACACTTATTTACTATCACAAGAACAGCATGGGAGAAACAGTCCCCATGATTCAGTTATCTTCACCTGGCCCTGCCCTTGACATTTGAGGATTATTACAATTCAAGGTGAGATTTGCGTGGGGACACAGCCAAACCATATCACCTATGAGGAGGGGAAAGGGGACAGGGAGGCAGTGGGTGGAGGATATGAAATTGAGGAAGATTTTATTTATTTACTTATTTTATTTTATTTTTAGAGACAGGGTCTTGCTCTGTTGCCCACGCTGGAGTGCAGTGGTGTGATCATAGCTTACTTGCAGCCTCTCATTCCTGGGCTCAAGTGATCCTTCTACCTCAGCATCCCAAAGTGCTGGGATCATAGGCATGAGCCCCACTGTACCCAGCCTCTTATGTATTTTCTTAAAAAATGATTTTCAAACAGGAAGAATTGAGATGAGAATGAGGAGTTGACATTAACAAGAGAGTAGAAATAATTGATGGTGAAAAGTTTTCAAGATGGATGTGGGTTGAGTCCAAAGTGTAGGTAAATGAATGGGACCCCAGATAAGAGAAAGGAGACCTCCTCCATTTTACGGTGGGTTTAGAGTAGATAAGGATCTTCTTTCATATGGCTTTAAGATAAGGAAATTCTAATCTCAAGCCTCTGTTTTCCTTGCCAGAAGCAGGGTCATCTGCTGAGAGTGAACTTGGAGGTCAACTGGGCATAGATCTGGGGAGCTGGAGAAAGTCTGATAAGGTCATTGAAGAGAATGGGAGAGAGAGGTGATCAGAAACTGTAATGGGATTTCGAGGCAGATTCAGCGTCTGTTTAGAACTGGCAATCGTGAATTACGGTGGAAGCCATCTGCTCGGTTGTGCTTCTCTCCTGCAGGGTTAGGTTTGGAGAAAGTTTGGCTGCCATGGGAGTGGCCAAACAAACCAGATGGAAAGATGGGTTATTGTGGTCAGAAGGTAGGCAGAGTGAACTTGCTTCTGGAGGTGGTGAGCTTATGGGTGCTGACAAAGTCCAGGGAATGACCGTGGGCTGTGTGGCTGAGTTGACCAAGGAAATGAGAGGCTAAAGGGCTATGTGCATCATCCCAGATAACTGTTTAAGTCACTCAGGATTGAGGTGGCCACATCACTTATTGTCTCAAGACTGGGATACCTTTGAGAGTACAAAATTGCCAAGTGGATGGGAAGATAAAGAACAATTGTAGGCCACGTGCAGTGGCTCATGTCTGTAATCCCAGCACTTTGGGAGGTCAAGGCAGGAGGATCGTTTGAGTCCAGGAGTTTGAGACCACCCTGGACAACACAGCAAGACTATCTCTACAAAAAATAAGAAATTAGCTGAGTGTGGTGTGTGTGCCTGTAGTCCCCGCTACTCAGGAGGTTGAGGTGAGAAGATGGCTTGAACTTGGAACTTTGAGTCTGCAGTAAGCTGTGATCATGCCACTGCACTCAGCCTAGGTGACAGAGTTATAATTCATGACTGTTTCAGGCAAACAGAATGATGACAGGATTTAAGGTTATCTTAAAGGGTGACAGGGAGTCATGTGTCAGGGTTTTGAAATGAGAAAGCAGGAGAACTGGGTTGTTTAGTCAAGCATCATGAGCCTCAAAAGAGAAAGCTTTTCTTGTTTGCTTAAGAGTTTTGTTTTTAATAAAAAGATAAGCCATTTATGATTTGCAAGTAGCAGTGAGGAGCATGGAGAACAATAAGTTCACCTTCCAAACTTAAAGTTGCTGGAATTTAGGAGAATAAACCACTGTCTTTTGAGAAAGCTGCAGTGGAAATGGTGTCCTCAGGGCACAGTTAAAGCCTGAAGTTAGAGGAACACTCCAGAAATAGCTTCAAGATATAGGAGTGGCAGTGAAAGAGTTTGCGAGGGGGGGAAGAGAACGACCCATGGGGTCATGAACACGGAATCACAGCCCATAGTGGAGACGATGGTGTCGGGGGAAACCCCCAGGTGGCTTCCTCTTTGGAGAGTGACCAATAAAAACTAAAAACAGACTTCAGCCAGGCATGGTAGCTCATGTCTGTAATCCCAGCACTTTGGGAAGCCCAGGTGGCCAGATCGCTTGGGGTCAGGAGTTTGAGACCAGCCTTGCCAACATGGTGAAATCCCATCTCTACTAAAAATACAAAAATTAGTCAGGCGTGGTAGTGTATGCCTGTAATCCCAGCTACTCAGGAGGCCGAGGCAGGATAATCCCTTGATTCTGGGAGGTGGAGGTTGTAGTGAACTGGAATAGTGCCACTGCACTCCAGCCTGGGTGACAGAGCAAGACTCTGTCTCAAGAAAATAAAAGGGGACTTCCTCAGGTATCTCAGAAGAAGATGGCTAGTGGCTGAAAGGTATGTGTTATGGAACTGTAAAGAAACTCAGTTTACATTGAGTTGGATTTTGACTGTGTTTCATTACCTCACTCTGTCAGCAAGACCATCAAATCCAACCTGTATTTTCTGATCTCTTCCTGGCCGGAATACTTTCACCTTCTTTAAGGGGACCTGGGTTGACTTGAAGTTAGAATCCTGGTACCTTTTCCTTTTTCTTTTTTACAGATACTTTTTTTTTTTAGTTTAGCATTTTATAAAGCTGTTCATTTATTTAATTTGACTTGCTCTCAATTGTAGGGGATACTAGTTTCTGATTTAAATATCTAGCTTATTTTTAAAAATCTAACTTTTATGCCATCTGTAGTAGACTGCATTTTCCAAAGATGACTATGGCCACATCTTTCTTCCCCCTTAAGAGGTAGGATCCATTCATCTCCCTCTTCCTTGAATGTACTTTGACCAGCAGAATAGAGTAGAAGTGATGGTGAACATAGCACTTAAATCCTGCCTCTTCTGGACTTGAACAGTCATGAAGATGTCCTGGCTACTATGTCGGGAATGAAGCCACATGGTGAGGCATGGAGGCATCAGATGTGAAGTGAAGACACCATTTTCAACACCCAGCCCTAGGAAGCCTTCAGATGATTCCTGTGCCAGCTCATCTCTAAATACAACTGCATGAGAGACCAAGGGAGAATCACCCCCAGTGAACCCTGTATCCCTGAAAGATGATGAAAAATGGCCATCTTAAGCCTCTAAGTCAACAGTCCCCAGGGACCAGGTTCAAAGCACCAGGGACTGGGTTCGTGGAAGACAATTTTTCCACAGATTGGTGGGGGGATGGTTTCAGGATGATTCAAGTGCATTGCATTTATTGTGTACTTTATTTCTATTATTATTACATGATGATATATAATGAAATAATTATACAACTCACCATAATGTAGAATCAGTGGGAACCCTGAGCTTGTTTTCCAGCAACTAGGTGAGCCCATCTGAGGATGATGGGAGACAGTGGCAGATCAGCAGGCATTAGATTCTCATAAGGAGCGCACAACCTAAATCTCTCACATGCGTAGTTCACAATAGGGTTCGAGCTCCTATGAGAATCTAATGCTGCCGCTGATCTGACAGGAGGTGGAGCTCAGGCAGTAATGTGAGTAATATGGTTTGGCTGTGTCCTCATCCAAATTTCATCTTGAATTGTAGCTCCCACAATCCCCACCAGTCATGGGAGGGACCTGGTGGGAGGTAATTGAATCATGAGGGTGGGTTTTTTCCTGTGCTGTTCTCATGATAGTGAATAAGTCTCATGAGATCTGATGGTTTTATAAAGGGCAGTTCCCCTGCACATGCTCTCTTGCCTGCTTCCATGTAAGATGTGCCTTTGCTCCTCCTTTGCCTTCTACCATAATAGCGAGGCTTCCCCAGCCATGTGGAACTATGAGTCCATTAAATCTCTTTTTCTTTATAAATTACCCAGTTTTCTTTATGGCAGTATGAAAATGGACTAATACAGTGAGTGATGGTGGAGGGAGCAGCTGTAAATACAGATGAAGCTTCACTCACTTGTCCACTGCTTACCTCCTGCTATGCGGCCTGGTTCCTAACAGGCTGTGGACAGGTACCAGTTGGTGGTCCAGGGCTTGGGGACCCCTGCTCTAAGTGTTGGTTTGTTCACAGCAATAGACACCCAAGACACCATCTTGGGTATCTGTGCTTCTCATTTTTCTGTTACAGTCAAATTTCAATGCTTTAACTTTTAAAGTATTATAAACTGGTGATGAAAAATAACTCTGCTCATTATTTCTATTTTAACCATAACAGGTACATATAATTAATATATTTTTACTAATTATGTGTTTTACATATAGTGAATATATTTTCTCTTGCCTGTTAACAAGATCCTCCCTCTATCTGCCTCCTCACTTGCTACTACTGGTCCCTTGCCTTTGTTCGAAGCCAACTCCTTTCTCTCCCACACCCTAGTGGTACTCAGTGGGAGGAGAACCAGAAAGGAAAGGATCAAGACCAGCCACAGGAGGAGAGGAGTGGAGAAGACATGAGAGAGTTCAAGAAGACTTGGTAGAGAATTTTTGGTGGGGAGCTAAGAGCAAGGTGAGGAGAAAAGGGTTTGAGGGAAACAGTAGGTTATGAGATGGGTGGAGGTAAGAAGAAAGGGAGGAAAATGTCATGGACTTGGTTTAAAATTAAATTGGCTGCTGGTTTCCTTGCATTGACACTGCACAGGGCCTATGCCCATGGGAGGGGGCCCAGTGTTAGTCAGAGTACTAAATAAGCATTAAATTCGTGAAACTCTGAGATATACATTTGATGCTTGAACAAGGCATGGATTAGGGGAACTGACCTCCATGTGCTTTAAAATTCCATGTATAACGTTTGACTCCCCAAAAACTTCACTGCTAATAGCCTACTGTTGACCGGAAGCCTTACCAATAACACATAGAGTTAATTAACACATATTTTATATGTTATATGTATTATATTCTGTATTCTTACAATAAAGTAAGCTAGGAAAAGGAAAATTTTAAGAAAATCACAAAGAAGAGAAAATATGTTTACATGACTTACCCATCGCACCCATCCCTATATGCACAACCGTTCTGACTTTTTGAAATCATATTTTTCTGAATGTTTGTCACTATTTCAATAAAGTTATGGCTGCTTTTGAATGAAAAATGTTAATAAAATAAAATCTGCCCTAAAAGCTGGTTATCCAACCTCTATTATGCTTGTTAAGTGGAAGCGGACCATCATAAAGGTCTTCATCCTCATCGTCCTCACGTTGAATAAGCTGAGGGGGAGGAGGATGAAGAGGTCTTGCTGTTTCAGGGGTGGCAGAGGCAGAAGAAAATTCATGTATAAATGGACCCATGCAATTCGAAGCCATGTTGTTCAATGACCAACTGCATATGCATATACTGTCTCACCCAGAGCATGTGTCCATAAACCAGTTATCATGACTACCTAGTATAATTGATTGAAAGTACAAAACACATGGGGATTGTCTGATTTGCAAGGATCAAAATCCATTCAAACTGGCTCAAGCCAAAAGGAAATTACAGCTTGAGCCATGGCTGATAGCTCATGGAACAGCAGGAAGGATAGCCAGGTCTCTTGAGAGACGAGACCAAGAACTTGAGGACCCCCAGGAAGTCTCTCCATCTTTTTCTCTGTGTGCCCAAATGATTAATATTAATCAATTAATATAATTAATGTTCTCTGCCCAACCTTTTTATCCTTTTTCTGCAGATCAGCTTTCTCTAGTCTACCACAGCCACTGCCCTGGATCAGGTTTCATGAACTCCAGACTTGGAGATGGAGATGGTGCAGAAAGCCCCCTGGAGAGCTCTCAGGAACAATATCTGTAAAGTAGGGCAGGAAGAAGGATTGGATATTGGGAGAAATTAGACTATGGTGCAGCATCAACAAAGGCCTCAGCCAATTCTACAGCAAGTTCTAGGCCAGACCTTTGAACTGCTCATGTTGACCAGCCATTGGATGCTTGCTGTCCCTGGGGAGAGGGACATATCTTTAGATAAAGTGAACCCCTTTGGTTTAGGGCAATTTCTGGAGAGGATCTCAGCTATGACTAGTCAGCAGCTAGCACCCTTGCAAGGAGGATGGTGAGCCCTGGGTACCCATTCAGCCACCCAGTCCAGCTTGACCTCACGTCCCATCTCAAACACCAACTGGGACTGAAGCGAGTCCCTGTGTTCCACGTCCACATCCCTAGGAGTGAGAATCTGATTAAATTAGGTATCTGTTTCCTGTACTGATCGGCTCTGGCCCTGGAAGTCAGATCATGAGGTACATTACCCACTGGGTATTAAGTAACACATTTGCTAGTAACCAATTGGCAAAAACAATTTGTCTTTGATTGTAAATGCAAATTTGTCTTTGTCTTTTAATAATAAATGCAAGTCAGCAAAAGTTGGATAATCAGTTTCTAGGGTAGATATTACTTTGTTAACATTTTTCGTTCAAGAGCAGCTATGACTTTATTGAAATAGTGGCGAATATTCAGAAAAATGTCATTTCAAAAAGTCAGATGGATAAGGTGGTAAGTCATGTAAAAACAAGCAAGTCCACATTTATCCAGAAGACAGGTGAATATTTATCTTTTTTATTCTTTTTTCTTTTTTCTTTTTTTGAGACAAAGTCTTACTCTGTCACCCATGCTAGAGTTCAGTAGTGTGATCTTGGCTCAAGGCAACCTCTGCCTCCCAGTTTCAAGCGATTCTCATGTCTCAACCTCTCAAGCAGCTGAGATTACAGGCATGCCACCATACTTGGCTAATTTTTGTAGTTTTAGTAGAGATGAGGTTTTTCCATTTTGGCCAGGCTAGTCTTGAACTCCTGATCTCAAGTGATCCGCCTGCTTTGGCCTCCCAAAGTGTTGGGATTACAAAGTGCTCGGATCCCAAAGTGGCATGAACCACTGTGCCTGGCCAATATTTATCTTTTAACAGCATGCTTTACCTTTTTGTTTACCACATCTTTAGTTTTGCCTTTTCCAGAATGTCATGGAGTTGGAATCATACAGCATGCAACCATTTCAGACTGGCTTAATTCCCTTAGCAATGTGCATTGAGGATTTATTCATGTCTTTGTGTGGCTTGATAGCTCATTCCTTTCTACTACTGAATTATATTTGATTATATAAATACATTGAAGTTTGTTTATCCATTTACCTATAGAAAGCCAGAAAAGGGGTCTTCACCTAGATTCCAAGAGAGGGTTCTGGATCTCGTACAGAAAGGAATTCAAGGCAAGTTGCAGAATGCAGTGAGAAGAGTTGGTTTATTGAAAGGTACTCAGATACAGAGTAGGGTGTCCTCAGAAAGCAAGCAGAGGAATGTACCATCTTTGTTTAAGCTATTTCTTATGTAGATGTCCATGACAAGACTAAACTAAGCTGTGCCTGTGTGTAGGTGGGCTGACAGCATGACAGAATTTATTATTTGATTGATTTAAAGAAAACTATCTTAACAGTTTAGTGTGCAAGTACACCAAAACATAACTATAGTTATCTTGAAAGCATATATTATTACAGCTATTGGAACATCTAAACTTTCTGTTGTTGTAGGAGTTTGTCCTTGCAGGCATCAACAAGCTACCTCCTTAGCTTTGTAAATGATTGGTAAGCAATGTGCCTTGTTAGTTTTAAGACAGAGGTGATTTAAAACTGGTGTCATCCTAGGCTCCTGCTTCCCTAACAGAAATACATCTTGGTTGCTACCAGTTTTGGGTCATTATGAATAAAACTGCTATAAGAATTCACATGCAGGATTTTGTGTGGACATAAGTTTTCAAATCAGCTGGGCAAATTCCTAGGAGTACAATTGTTGGATCATATAAGAAGTCTACATTTCGCTTTGTAAGAAACTGCCAAACTTGTCTTCCCAAGTGGCTGTACCATTTTGCATCCCCACCGACAATGAACGAGAGCTCCTGTTGCTCTGCACTCTCATCAGCAATTGCTGTTGTGGGGTTTTCAGATTTAAGCCATTCTAATGGGTGCATAGTGGTATCCCACTGTTGTTTTAATTTGCATTTCCCTAATGGCAAATGATGTTGAGCATCTCTTCATATGCTTAATTACTATCTGTAGATCTTTTGCCCATTTTTACTTGGCTTTGTTGTATTATTGATGAGTTTGTAAGAGTTCTTTGGATATTTGAGATGACTGAATTTTTACTATTTGATTCCTGCTTACTTATAATTAATCCTAGCAAGTCCTGAAGAACTTCTTCTCCTACCCTCATTTCCTTTCACAGTGGTGGCAAATGGCAGCTACCACCAGTCAGCTTTTATATGAAATACCAAATTTGGTAAAAGGTGGTTTAGGGCTGTAAAATGTGTGAAAAGGCAGGCTATGACATTTTTACTTAAAATACCTCCTCTATTAAAAGGAGCCATTTATTTCATCCAGTGTGGTTCTCAGCTCTGAGTACATATGAGGACCACCAGGGTAACTATTAAAAATACTGATGTCCTAGCCAATATCTTTAATAATTTTTATTTAAAATTTTTCCATTTTTAGAGATAGAGTCTTGCTCTGTTACCCAGGGTAGACTGCAGTAGCACATTCATAGCTCACTGCAGCCTCGAACTCCTGGGCTCAAGCAATCTTCCCACCTCAGCCTCCTGACCACCATGTCTGGCTAATTTTATTTTATCTTATTTTTTTGTAGAGATGGGATTTTCACTATGTCGCCCAGGCTGCTCTCAAACTCCTGGCCTCAAATGATCCCGCTACCTCAACCTCCCAAAGTCCTGGGATTACAGGTGCAAGCCATCTCACCCAGCCCAATATCTTAAAATAATTGCTGATATCAAGACTTCAACATTAACTAAAACCATATCAGACACTACTACATATCCACTAGAATGGCTACAATAAAAAACATTGATCAAGTCAGCTGTGGTGGCATGTATCTGTGGTCCATGTGCTCAGGAGATGGAGGTAGGAGAATTCCTTGAGCTGAAGAGTTTGAGACCAGCCTGGGCAACATAGCAAACACAGCAAGATCCTGTCTGATTACAAAAAAAAAGAAAGGTCATACCAAGAGTTGTAAAAGGGTATGGAGGAACTGGAACTCTCATCCACTGCTGGTGGGAATGGAAATGGTGCAACTTCAGAACACAGTTTAGCAGTTTATTAAAAAATTAAACATATATCCAGTATATGACATGGTCATTCCACTTCTAGGTATCTATCCAAGAGAAAGAAAAACACACGTTCACACAAAGACTTATGCATGAATGTTCATGGCAGTGTTATTTGTAATAGCCCTAAATTGGAACCAACTCAAATGTTCATCAATAGGTAAATAGATAAACAAAGTGTGTGATAGTCATACAGTGAAATGCTACTTTGCAATAATAATAAATTGATACAATGTGGATGAATTTCAAAATAAGTAGGCTGGGTGAAAAAAGCCAGTTAGTAAAAGGAATACATATTGTGTGATCACAGTTACATAAAATTCTTGAAAACTGAAACTAATGTATAGTAACAGAAAGCACTGGGAAGGGGAGGGAGGAGGGAAAAGGACAGGATGACAAAGGGTCACAAGAGGGCTTAGAAGTAATGAACATAATCATTATCTTGTTTTTTTTGTGATGGTTTCCAGGGGTGTGTACATATGTCAAAACTGACCAAACTGGACACTTTTGATATGTACAGTTTACTATCTGTCAATTGGACCTCAATAAAACTGAAAAATATTTTTGTATCTTGGCTTGTTATCCAATTCATGATTTCAAAAAATCTAATGTTTTAAATCTATAAGCTAAATTTTAGTTACAGTCTTATTTATCAACAATAAGGGAAAATCTAAAAATCAGCAGTATCACTGCATTGTTCTCACATAAAAGTGGGAGTGGAACATTGGGTACACATGGTTATAAAGATGGGAATGATAGATATTGGGGATTACAAGAATAGGGAGGGAGGGAGAGAGGAAAGGAGGAAGGGTAAGTGTTGAAAAACTACCTGTTGGGTACTATGCTCCCTGCCTGGGTGACAAGTTTGATTGCACTTCAAGCCTCAGTATCATACAATATACCTTTGTAGCAATTCTGCACATGTATCCCTGGAATCTAAAATGAAAGGTGAAAAAGAAAAAAAACCTCTTTAATATTAATATCTTTCACACATATTCATAAATAGGGAAGAATCAATGGTATAGATTAATTTAATTGTTAAGACAGCTCTGTTACCCAGGCTGGAGTGCAGTGGGTGCAAACAAAACTCACTGATAGCCTCTACCTCCTGGGCTCAAGTGCTTTTCCTGCCTCAGCCTCCCAAGTACCTGGGATCACAGACATACATCACCATGCCTGATGAATTTTTTATTTTTTTGTAGAAATGGGGTATTGTTATATTGCCCAGGCTGGTCACAAACTCCTGGCCTCAAGTGATCCTCCCACCTCAGCCTCCCAAAGTGTTGTGATTACAGGTGTGAGCCACTGCACTGGCCTCAATTTTTTATAACTTAACATTTTGTTGTTGAAAGCCTTGATCTGAAATATAAATCAAAGAGAGAGAAAAAGAGTGAAAAGTCAAAACTGTATTGGAAGAAATGTGAAATCAAATACTATGAATTTTCTGGAAGTTCAGTCAATACCATAGGCTACAAAAAGCTATAGGATACTGTGGAGCCTTACTGCCTTATATGTACTGTAGGAGGGTGATGCAGTAATCATACATGCCTCACCATAGCAAAGAGGTTTTTGTTTCAGAACTGAACACAATGAAAAAGCAGAAGATTTAAGAAATGCTAGTGTTACATATTTTGAAAGTTTAGAACATAAGTTTTGTTAGAGGGCTTTTTCATTCAACATAAAGTACCTTTATTGTCTTCTTTGCTAGATCTCTACAACTTCCAGAACATACAAACTCCTCAGACTATCTGGTGAAACTCCATCAAGAATAGGAGAATTCCTGCCAGTTCCAATTTAAATAATTTACTGTATGTATATATGTCAAGATTGTAATAATTTGATTAAAGTAAGAAAAAAATGTGCATGAGAATGTATTGCAATGCTGCAATATTGACCCTGTTTCATATTTCATTTTTGTTTATTTATTTACTTTTTGAGATGAGGGGGTCTCACTAAGTTGCCTGAGCTGGTCTTGAACCCTGGACTCAAACAATCCTCTTGCCTCAGCCTCTTGAGTGCTAGGTCTGCTCACTATTTTAGAACCTCAAATTAATATTTGGTAGCTTTTGATGGGCACAGAGTCATTTTTAAATTTGGGCCACAGACACTGTTCAGTTGGATGTAAGGTAAATATAAACTATTTCCCTAAGGCACTTAACTTATAGGCAGGTCTCATTCAGTAAGTGTTTAAATTATGATTTTCATTACTTTAAACTACTTTATTTTTCTTTCTTAGAGGTGAAAGAAAACTAGTTTGAGCAAATTCCTGCATTTTGAAATAAAATGCCTGTAATCTCGGCACTTTGGGAGGCCGAGGTGGGTGGATCACCTGAGGTCAGGAGTTGGAGATCAGCCTGGCCAACATGGCGAAACCCTGTCTCTACTAAAAATACAAAAATTAGCTGGGTGTGGTGCACTTGCTGTTAGTCCCAGCTACTCGGGAGGCTGAGGCAGGAGAACTGCTTGAACCCGGGAGGCGGAGGTTGCAGTGAGCTGAGATGGTGCCACTGCGCTCCAGCCTGGACAACAGAGTGAGTCTCCGTCTCAAAACAAAACAACAACAAAAAATTAAATAAATACATACAATTTCTGTTTCAATGAGAGGCTTGTAGAAGAAGATATTACCAGATTTTTGTTGCAAATTTATGAATAATAGCTTGGCTCTACATATAACAGTAACTATTGTTGATTATTATTTATTTTCTTTCTGTGAACATTAACTTTGTGAATTATGATTTTTTCATTTTTACAACAAATCTTTTTTCTTAATAGAAAATTTTTAGATTCTTAATTTACATACTGAGAAATGCATCTTTTTTAAGTGTACAATTTACTGAGGGTTTTTCCCCTTTGATGATGTTTTTAATTTTGATGAAGTTCAATGTATCAATATTTTTCTTTTATGATTAAGTGATTTTTGTGTGTGTCCTACCTATAAAATCTTTGCTGACTCCACGATCACAAATATTTTCTTTTGTTTTCTTCTAGAAGTTGTATAGTTTTAGCTATGGTTTAAATATATGCATAAGATCAATCCTGAATTAATTTTTATGAGTGATGTGAGGTAGATGTTGAGATTCAATCTATATTCATGCATGTATTCAGTTGTCCAAGCATCATTTGTTGAAAGGATTTTCCTGGTTTAGCAGTGCTGTGGCTTGTGTGAGTTAGTCTAATTCTAGGGTTCAGTGACAGAAAGTCCAGCTGGCTCTCATAGAAAGCTACATACCCCACCTTTAGTCTAGGTTTTATGATTAAGAAGGTGATATTTTGGCTTCCAATAATCACTCACTTGTCTTTTATTCAATACATTCAAAACTCAGGTGGGAAAGAGAGATGCTATTTACAAGCCCCTTCCATGAAGGGGTCTAGGTTCAAAGCCAGAGGCTGACTAGTTACAGTTCCAGGCTTCATGATGTTTCTGATACCTTCTTTCTCCTTGGGTTTTTGAGTTACTTACAGGCCACAGCTTTAGGTAGTGGTTGGTTGAAGCATTTTTTCCCCCTCATCTTCTTTTCATTGGAAAGTGTCCTTGTTAACAGGTAATTTTTTAAAAAGATAAACTATAATTCTCATACAAATATAAAATCCATGCTTGTCAAAGATGTTATTTAATTCATTAACTAATGAGGAGGTAAGATGTTACAACTGTTTCAAGGAAACACATGTTTATATGCAATAAAAAATGTTTAAATAAATTTACAAACAGATTAAAAAAAAAACTGGTCAATCTCCAAGGCCATAATCCATTACATTTCACCAGACACAAGTCAACTATATTTTTGTGAACAAGAATCATTTGCACTATTACCAGTTTTTTACAATTTACTGTCTTTGAGAGTTGCAAAGCCTCTCAAAGACAATGAAAGATGGAGATGACCAAGATGATAAAGCTAGACAGGACAGCCACTAATGTTTTTTATCCATTTCGAAGTCTTTTGTAATTTTTCCTGACACTTCCTATTCTCACCCAGTTTGACACGGGAGCCTGGTTCTGTTCTCTGTTACAGGAAGTCTAGCCAGCTATAGTTACATTTGTCTGGTTTCATCTCATTGCCTTCTTGACCTTTCCTCCTGAGTATTTAAGAGATATCTCAAACAGAATATGGATAAAACAGAAATTTTTTTTAAAGAAAGAAAAAGAAAAGAAGAAAGACAGAGTGAAAGAAAGAAAGAAAAAAGAATGTAAGAGAGAAAGAAAGAGGAAGAGAAAGAGGGAGAGCGAACGGGATTCTTGTTCTATTGCCCAGGCTAGAATGCAGTCTACAAATGGGTATTAAAAACCTCTTTTATGCCAATAATTGTGCTTAACAATG
>CAUYLG010057100.1:0-11159 GCA_963573385.1 Cacajao melanocephalus
AAATCCCCTGGCTTCCTCAGGGTCATCAAGGAGATATATGGTGATACCATACTCACACTGTTCTTAAAACATATTTCATGCCAATGCTAAGGCCTGGTCAGAGAATGCTTATGATAAAGCACAATAAGTGAAGCCCATTGTAGGTCTCCCTACTCCCTGTGACATGACAGAGTTGAAATTAGGCCAAATAATAATCCTACGATGGCCTGTAAGGATTGGAGTGAAAGAATGAATTGCACATCTGTCACTTTAAATCAGAAGTGAGAATTATTAAGCTTAGTGAAGAAGGCATATCACATGTTGAGACAGGCCCTAAAGTAGGCCGCCTGTGCCAAACTCTTAACCAGAGTGAGAGACAAATCAATGTCATTTTACACCCACTGGAAGGGTAACATTAACCAAAAGGCATATTCCGCCAGTGAGTGAGTGTAACAGTGGGAACAAACTCTTCTGATGGTGGGTGCATCTTGGAAACAATTGAGCACTAGGGAATATTCCCTGAGTCTATGATCCAGGAATTGCAGTCTCTTACACCGTGTAAAACTTTTGGCATGTATGCCAGACATCTCACTCTTCATAGCATCCTAGCTTAGAAGGGATTGAAACTGGAAAGAACTGACATGTTCATAGACAGAAAACTGAGCAGGTATTTCGTAGATTAGCCCCACAGAGGTAGGTGATGGAATAGGGGAAATGAAAGCAGCATGTGTGCAGGTAACCACAACATTTAATTGAAGTCAGAGCAGCCCTCCTTCACAACAGCCTTGCCCAGAGGTGAATGGACAGGAAATGGACACATGTAGGGTGGAGTGGCCCCGCAGGAGTACCTGATGCAACAGGAGAAATGAGAGCAGAACGGCACCTGTCTCCCCATAGGCACCCTAAGTGACTCAGTGGTGAGCTAAGGAGGAAGGGGCAGAATCCTACATAGATAGGGAGGCAGGTCTTGTGGTGTGGTTGGTGCACCGGACACACAGCAAGAATGCCTGGGATGCAGCTGGGCGTGTTGGAAGCACATAGGGAATGGGAGGGAGCCTGGGCCCACTTCCAGGGTGAGGGCCATTCTTCCCAAAGTGGCAGGGGTGGTTGGAAGGAGTTCAGGTGCAAGGCCCTAGGCCACAGCCACCCAGCCTCCACCCCTCAGGGCAGGGTCACTGCCTGATCCTCACTCCATTCCCTGGTCCTTGTGTCCTTCCCCAGGATGAGGAGCTGGAGGACTGCAGGGCTGAAGGTTCAGGAAAGCCACCCTTCAGTCCACAGCAGCCATGGGCCGTCCCTCAGGGGACGGCGTCCTGGAGGGGGCGTGGCTCCACATGGCCTCTCCTCCCACGTGTGCCCTGAGCCAGCCAATCCCTGACATGTGTGCACAGTCAGGCTAGCTGTTTATGAGGATTGAGGATTTAGGTTTTTAGAGGTGCGTGGAGGTGCAGGGTCGTGGCGGTCCTGTGAGGAAGAGACGTCAGGGATCCCTCAGGTGAGGCAATGGCCGGAGGGGAGACTGGGTCCATGTAGTCTGAGATCCTCAGGGGACAAGAGTGTGGATCTTGGGACAGCTCAGGCTGACCTGTGAGGAAATATCCCCAGTGCCACCTGGGGCCTGGGTCAGGGAGAGACCCCTAAGGACAGGCTAGCATGGGCCAGGGCAGAGAGCTCAAGGCATCCAGGTGGTCCTGGGAGCCTGGAGTGTCACTGCGGTCTGTGCATGTGCTGGAGGTGGGAGGAGAGTTCACATGTGTCCCTCCTGCTCGGCCACCCATCTAGATGGGACACTTGGTCACCAGGGGTCCTCTGGGCATCCAAGCAGGTGAGTGGGCAGTGCCCACACCTGACTGTGCAGGACAGATGCACACAGGTTCTTTCCTGTCCAGATGGCTGGGGAGGTCCTGTGTCTCCATATAGCTCTCCTGACCAACATGGGGTCACTTGGGGACCCGGGGCAGGGGCACGCTCTGTCCCAAGGGCAAGACAAGAATTCAGCAGAGGTCCTGGGGTTCAGGTGTGTGGAGCAGGTGTGAGCTCTGCACCCAGCCCCAGGAAAGGGCTGGATAAGACACAACGGGACAGGTGGGGACGCTGGCATCTTCTCCCTTATCCTTTCCTGCTTCACTAGTAGACACGGAGCATGCCAGCCCCACTCTTCCAGTGAACTTTCCTGGTGTCTCTCATTTAACATTCACAAGGTTCAGGAGTCATCTCTAGCATCCCAGGACAGCCAGTCATGGAGCCGATGGATGGGAAGTGCATCAGGAAGGCTGACAAGGCCCTAGTGGAAACTCTCAGTTTATGGTAGCTGAGGAAATGGATCATGAAGGTAAAAATGGAATGAAGAGTCAAGGAAACAGGTGCCTGCTCAAGGGGACGGTCTGTCTTATCTCTTTGCACGGGGTCGTGGGGAGTACATGGGCAGCCCGTGGCATCTTCATTGCTCTGGTGTCCACCTTGCATATGCTAAGAAGCCCTAGATTTCTAAAGCAGCTTCAAGGGCTTTAGGTTTCCCATAGGAGGCTCCTGCCCCACAGCAGCATTACAGATGCCCTTAGAGCCGCTCTTCTGGATGTGTGCAGTCCGTGACATCCAAGGGGTCTGATCTGCAGCACATGGTTGACTATGACTTCAATCCCGGAAGACTTGCAGAAATGTCTCTGTAAAATGGTCAGGGACCAAGGGATTCCATGTGTAGGGCTGCTTTAAAGCTTTAATTAGCAAAGAGCCATAAAAATCCACAAATAGTACATTTCTATGTGAAAAAATGTCCACAGTAGCATCCTTCCTCTAAAAATGTGTGCCTTTCAAAATTTTCAGTGCAGTGCAGAATTCAGGAATGGATAGCCATCCTGAAAGCTGTCCTTTTGCAGAAACAGATGAAGACATGTGATAATGTGTTTAATGTAATCGTGCCTCCTAATAAAGTAAGTTCAGAAAAATCAACCTTGACTCTTGGCACATTTTGTGTTTAAAACACTGGGCACCATGCATGCCTTACAATGCAAGCATGGTATCTTACTTACACCTAGTGAAAAAATTAACGTAATTTCTTCACAGCAATGAATTTCAAAATATGTGGGAAAGCTTTGAAGGTATGTTTGGGAGATATTTGTAATTTAAGAATATTGTTTTTGAGCCATGTATCTTTTATAGCAAGAAGTGCTAACGAGGGGCCTGCATTCGTGTTATTTAATGCCTTGTTCTACTATACAGGATGCAACATAAGGATTAAGTGTGATTCAGCTCCATACCTTTTGGATTTCCTTCCCTACCCTTTTTAGGTGTTGATGTGAGGTGAATGGTACACACAATAGTTAGGCAGAGTAACGCTTTTACTTTATTCACTGTGGAATATTAGAAAGTAATTGACAAAATAATACATTTTCCACATTGTGTCAGATAGTAAGTGACATATCTGGTTTTCATATCCATTGTTATTTTTTTATTCTGGATACTTTATAAGAGTTTCCCATTTCTTTTTTGGGGTGGGTGGTACAAAGAGATGCCTCTAAAATAATCTCTTATTGTTATGTTTCCATTAATAACTTCTACAGTGGAAAACTCAGACAACTTTTCTGGCATGTGAGAGATGTGTGATCATAAACAAAAACATCTAAGTTTTAAATGGATACATCAGCTTTCAGTTAAATTATGTTTCAATGCATATTTCTTTCCACATACAATATGGTCTAGTTAGGAAAGAACCAACATCCTTCACAGCTTTCCACTGCTGTTTTACCCCAAAATTTGTTATCAGGGATAGCGCAATGAGAATTAAAAACAAGAAGGTTCTGCTGGCTAACTCAGCCAGCAGTC
Source organism: Cacajao melanocephalus (assembly GCA_963573385.1). Taxonomy (NCBI): domain Eukaryota; kingdom Metazoa; phylum Chordata; class Mammalia; order Primates; family Pitheciidae; genus Cacajao; species Cacajao melanocephalus. The sequence goes on from CAUYLG010057100.1 coordinate 3,802, forward strand.
TTCTTAAAACACCCTCCTAGTTCTTGAAGCAGCCTTTTCTCATAACAAAAATATTTGCAGAAGAAATGAAAATGTTATTGTTCTCTTTAGACAAATGAGAGATGTTCAGTCAGAATTTCAGAACTGACCTTTGAAAGGCCAGTGCCTGCAGCCACACTTCTTTTTTTTTTTCAATGCAGAACTGCACCGATGTGGCAGAAGGAGGTGCACAATGATTGGTCTGTTTCTCTGTGGAAATGTTCAGGGTACACCCAGTTTTCCTTTGCATACAGTTGCGAAACATCCACTCTTTTCTTATTCTTTTTTTTTTTTTTTTTTTTTTGATATAATGTCTTGCTCTGTCAGCCAGGCTGGAGTGCAGTGGCATGAACACGGCTCACTTTGCCTCCCGGGTTCAAGTGATTCTTTTGCCTCAGCCTTCCAAGTAGCTGGGATTACAGGCACGCACCACCACGCCTGGGTAATTTTGTATTTTTTGTAGAGACGGGGTTTCACAATGTTGGCCAGGCTGATCTCAAACTCCTGGCCTGAAGTGATTTGCCTGCCTTGGCCTCTCAAAGTGCTGGGATTATAGGCATGGGCCACCATGCCGGTTCCCTTTTCTTATTCTTAATCTTTTCTTCTCACCAGCTTCCTTTTCCTTTTTTCCTTTTTTTTTTCCTTTGTTGTTGTTGGCTTGCCTAAGTTTTTTATTGGATCTTTTATTTTCCAGTTGTGGGGCGACTTCTTCAGAGCATATAATTTTAACAAAGAGCAGGGTGAGAGGGAGGAGGATTGTGAGAGAAAGAGAGAAAAGCTTGGCAGATGAACCTTTGGCATGGTGACCAGGAGGAAGGTTCTGATAAGGAGTTCTCCTCTCTGAAATCAGCTGGAGTCAGCCAGTGTGCTGCTGCCCTGTAAAAGCTCCAGGGAATAGTGCATCGCCACAGAGGCTTGGAAAGACTTGCTCTCAGATGTGCAGTGGTTGTAATTCTCTTTGTGCAATCAAAGAATGTATTTTCAATTATTTATGACAGAGCTTATTCTTTCCTCCTTAATAAACTATGAACCGCGAAAATTGGGTCAAATAACAATACCTGTGCATGTCTAGACATAATCGGGTGCTATGTATTAGTGTTTCTCAGCTCCAGAAAAAGGAGTCCAGAGAACCATTAGAGAGGATGAGATAGGAAATAAATTGCTTCTGAGGATGGTGAGTGGTTCTCTGTTACCTGTGCTGTTGGGAAACAGCCCAGTGGTATAAGGGTAAGTAAAGTGATATTAGGCAAATTAGGGGGTAAGCCAAAAAGGTTGAGGTGTTTTTGTTTTTGTTTTTGTTTTTGTTTTTGTTTTTGTTTTTGTTTTGAGACAGAGTCTTACACTGTCACCCAGGCTGGGTGCAATGGCACAATCTCAGCTCACTGCAACCTCCACCTGCTGGGTTCAAGCGTTTCTCCTGCCTCAGCCTCCCGAGTAGCTGGGATTACAGGTGTGTACCACCATGCCCAGCTAATTTTTGTATTTTTAGTAGAGATGGTGTTTCACTATGTTGGCCAGGCTGGTCTCAAACTCCTGACCTCATGATCTGCCCATCTGGGCCTCCCAAAGTTCTGGGATTACAGGTGTGAGCCACAGCACTTGCCCGAGTTTTTAATGTTCTTGTTTTATAGAGGTAGCATCAATGTCTCTGTACTATGACTCTTCTTCCAAAGTGATCATCGAGACAATAAACAGGAAGGTGCAATACAAGATGTCAGGTGGGAAGCAGGACCAAATCTAGAGAAAGAAACAAGGGCATTGATATGAAGAACAATAAAATTTATGCAATATTAAAATTAAAAGAGTAATATTAGTGGTTTGGCTATATCCTTATGTTTGAAAGAAAGCTTCCCTAATTTTCTGAAGCACACATCTGAAACTAGACTAGGCCTTGTCTATAAATATCGAAAAATCATATTTATTCTGCTAGGTGATATATGTCATTACTGTTTTGTCCCTATATTTAAATAAACCATGAGGACCATCCTAGCCTTACTAACCAAAATAGTCCTACTCTTAATAAACGCTTTTGCAGATTCAAAGGAAAAGCAGCAAAAGCAGCCAATCAAGGTAGCTTTGCTACCTTGCTGCATAAAGAGTAGGTGACTTAGTTGGGATTCAGACTATGACTATTCCTGAAATACACTTGAATTTCAGCTCTGTTTCATTCCATTCACAATTATTGAATGATAGCTTTGTCTAAGCTGTTCTGCCTAACTGTATAGACTAGATAGTAACTCTAGGAGGACAGGAACCAGGGCTGTTTTATTCTTTAGCCCATATTGGCACATCATAGGCACATAGTAAATACTGGAAAAATGAATATGTGAATAAATGAATGATGCAAAAGAAGGAAGAAAGAAAGAATGAATGAACACAGGGAATACAAAAATAACTAAGAGATTTCCTTACCTTCAAACAGCTTACAGGCTCTTAGGAGGGATATGCACATAAAATAGCCATTATTGAAATAAAACTTAGTGAGTAAAATAAGATGAGTAAAAAAGGAGCTTAGAAGATTCAGAGAAAGACCTAGGGAGAAATTAAGGTGGGGAGAGAAGTCCTATCTGGCAGAAAGGAATCTGGTAGTTACAAGATGAAGACACCATTTAATGAGTATGAAGGATAAGTGTGATTTCAGAGGGAAGAAATGAAAAATGATGTATTCAAAAGAGGAGAAATAATCTACACTCTTGGCTCTACATCTTTGTTCAAGTAGAGGATGTTACTGAAATGTTCTGGGAATACTAAAGAAATTTGAGAGTCCAGTATGGCCAATATACAGGACACAGGAGAAAAGTTAGAGAAGATATGGCATTGAATTTGAGTGTCAGGCTAACTTGGTCATCCTAGATTTGGTGAATGCAAAGAAGCAGGACTGGAGGAGTGAAGGGGATGGAGAGCCATTTAGTTACTAAACAATCGTAGATAAAATGTGTGCAGGTGATTACAATGAAATTGGAATGGAAACACAGATGTGAAAAAAAATTGAAGAGAGGAGAATTATCAGGACTTGTTGATAAATTGGCTTTAAGGCAGAGGAAGGTGTATAATGACCCTGAGGTTTCCAACCTGGTAATGGACAACAGTGATAGAAATAGGGACCTTAGAAGAAGCACTGGTTTTCACAGAAAAGAGGAGTTAGGCTTTAAAGACTTTGATCTGGCTACTTCCTTTAAACTGAAAACCAGAATACCATCTCCTTGGGGGTTGTATTAGTTTGTTTTCACACTGCTGATATACCAAAACTGGGAACAAAAAGAGGTTTAATTGGACTTACAGTTCCACATTGCTGGGAAGTCCTCAGAATCAGAATCATGGCGGGGAATGAAAGGCATTTCTTACACGGTGGGTGGTGGCAAGAGAAAAATGAGGAGTAAGCAAAAGCAGAAACCCCTAATAAACCCATCAGATCTTGTGAGACTTATTCACTACCATGAGAATAGCACAGGGAAGACCAGTCCCCGTGATTCAATTACCTCTTCCTGGGTCCCTCCCACAACACGTGGAAATTCTGGAAGACGCAATTCAAGTTGAGATTTGGGTGGAGACATAACCAAACCATATCAGAGGTCCATGTAGACACTCAATATTTGGGAGTTAGTCTCATAGTCACCATTTAACAAACAACTGTAGGGTCTTATAATTTGTTGCTTCTCTTACATTGCCTTCCTCCATACTGAAAGAGATCTCTGAAAGCTTCCTCTCTATTCTAATCTTTATCATGCCATTTCTGCCTTCTGTCCTCTGAGGAAACGATTTGATTTCACAATCCATTGAACCAAAAACACAGGCTACTAATCATAACACCATATTCTGCAAGGCTAGCTTTCACTAGCCCGTATGACAAATTTAAATACAAAATATTCTGCACAACAATTCCATTTCCATGCTTGTAGAAACAAAGGAAACATGGAAACAAATCTACCTACAACAAATTCTGTATCACACACAATCTCCTACCAAAAAAAGCTTTTTCTGGTCACTGCCCACATAATGATGGAAAAACACACAAATCCAAAGGAATTGGGGAAATTTTCAGGGACTAATAATCTAGTTTTGCTGCAGTCTACGTACAGGTCATGGAAGCTAAATATCTATTAAGTTACTATTTATTGTATTGTCCTGGAGAATGGAGACCTGAGCTGACAAATAACTGTTTTGTTTTACTTCCTATCCCTGACCCCAAATAACAATTAATAACAATTACTTTCTAATTCCATTCACTCATCTCTTCCTCACATCCCAAACACGAAATCACACTCCTAAACTCCAGTATCATGCACTAAATCAAAAGTCTTAAGCATAGGATGAGTAAAGAGTTGGAGCAGAAAATTTCTATGTGACACCTTCCCTCTTTAGCTACTAGAATCTGAGCTCTTCTTTACATGCTTCACTTGCTACACTAACAAAAACCTCCATCACTACCGCTTCATCTGTACAGACTGCAAATTGAAATTGTGGTTTGAAATTATGTGTTGATTTAAAATAAAATGACAGCATGAAAGTTGAATATTCAACTTAATTAAGTAGAAACTTAAAGTTGGAAGAAACCTTGAAGGCCTTCTAATACAAGCCCTTTATTTGACTGATGAGGAAACTGAAGCACAAAGAGGTGACGTGAGGTACCCAAGGCCACACAGCAAGTGAGGCACAGCTAGTACCATAGCTAAATATCCTGACTCCCAGTCCAGTGTTCCTCTCATTACTCCATGAATCCTGTCTTGAAGCTTCCTGACAAATGCTAGAACCATAAACCTTCACTAGTATTTTTCCAGACCATGTTGAAACTGCTAAGGAGGTAAGAAGGGATGCTTTCTTGGATAATGTCAGCCGTATGTAGCTCAAGCTGTCTAAAGTTCTGGGACAGGGTCTTTTTATGTAGTCAACAGAGTGCAAATGCTGTGCTGTGTTCCCAGTTAGGCTGTTAATGGAGGGGGGAAAAAACCAAGAATCATCTTGTTTCAAAACAAGGGACATACTAGACTACCTCTCATACCCGTTCAACAAAAGAAAAATCAAGTTATTTTTAATTGATTCTAAAAACGCCTTTTCCCAAATACGCAGTCAGTTCCTTCAAAGGGCCCTTTGTTTAATTGCAGGAAGAAAGCCGAGACAGCTGAAAAGCAGAAGGTATCTGAGCAAAATGAGACTACTCAGCCAGGTGGCTCCAGCACCAAGCCAGGCCTTCCCTGCCAGAACTTTGAAGCTGTTTAGTCTCCAGACCCGGCCCATATCCACTCAACACATTCACTGACAAACTCGTTCACACAGGGTCATTGATCATAAATAAACCTCTAAGGTGATGGTGTCTTCACAGTGCTTGGAGTAGTGCTTCTCCTCTGCTTTCTGGCTTTCTTATTTTCAGAGCAAGCTGCTTGCATTTAGTCTTCTAAAGCAGCCAAAAGTAATGTGCCACCATTTTCATTCAACCATATCTATACATTTTCAAAGCTAGAATGTGTTTTAAAGCCAAATGACAAGCCATTTGGCCTCAAAAGGCTGATTAATTACATAAACCACATTCTCTTCATAACACTAACTCAGATAAAGAAGTTTTATTGCTGGTTCCTAATTCTTCTTGATGTGAATAATGGCACTTCCTCAAGTACTAAATTGAACAACCAAACACGGACTTCAGAAGTTCAGTAGACACAAGGAAACGTCCATTTTGAAATTATATAACACAAGTCAGATTTGCGTTAGTTATTGGAGTTTCATGTAGCTTGGCTGAATTTCTGGTTAAAGGATAGCATAAATTTACGTAAGAAAAGAGAATGGCTTTCCAGATTTCAGAAGCCATGCAGACTTCAAAGAGCCAAAGAGAATTCAGGTTTAAAATTTTTTTAATTAAAAAAACAGGCCAGGTGAGGTGACTCAAGCTTATAATCCCAGCCCTTTGGGAGGCTGAGGCAGGTGGATGGCTTGAGCCCGAGAGTTCGAGACCAACCTGGGCAACATGGTGAAACCCCATCTGTACAAAAAATGCAAAAATTAGGTAGGCATGGTGGTATGCACCTATAGTCCCTGCTACTCTGGAGGCTGAGTTAGGAGGATGGCTAAAGCCTGACAGGCTGAGGTTGCAGTGAACCAAGATGGCGCCACTCTACTCCACCCTCAGTGACAGAGACAAACCTTGTCTGAAAGAAAAAAGACAAGAAAAGAAAAAACTGCCTAAGTGCTAAATTTGGAAATGGGAAGCCTAATGGGATTGTCACTACTGAAATCACTTGTTTATTTTTGCCATCTTCACACTAATCTGGAAGCCATTTTAAAATCTATTTCAAACAAGTTGATAAATCACGTTTAGATCTTCTTTTCTTTCTGAAATGTAACCCAGAACTTCAGAGAGAAAGAAACACATGTGTTGACAATGGAAAGGAATGAAATAAATTTGCCGTTGGATCCAAAAGAATATTCCTTTTAGTCCTCAGATACTCAGTAATTCTTCTGAACTGATCTCCATAAAGGACATTGGTAACATGCAAAAAATAGGAATATCTTTCTTTAAAATGAGCAATAAAAGATCAACACAGTCTTATTTCAAAAATAAAATCCTGTCCACAAAGACAAAAATTATTAATTAGGAAATGAGAATCTAAATCTTCTACTGTTATTTTTCTGACAAAACAAATGTAAAATTCTGCAAAGAGGGCAAGAGGTAAATGGGTCCAGGAGATTCCATTCTCTACTTGCTCCATCATGATAGTCTCTGAACAGAGAGAAACGACCTGGGGCAGGGTTAAAGATAGCTTGGTCTACTCCTGGTTGGACTGAGACCACTCTCCAGCTGTCAATAGAAAATGAAAGGAGAAATAACATGAGCCAAATCTCTATGGCCCATGTGATTTGGACAATCAAACTTGTAGCTTCTATAGAGGGCAGAGGCAGAGATTGTGTTCTTTGGACCATGCTAATAGTCACATCCTTGGACTTTCTTGTCTAGCAGTCTCCACATAATAGTAATTGCAGAAAGAATTGGAAAGGAGCATGGCACAGTGCCCATAGGCAGGTGCACGCTGTCCCTACCCACCAGGAAAGTAGCCCCTTCCCATGGTGAAGAGCCTGCCTGGACTTCCTACATGCAGACCTTCATTACCTGGCTTTCTGCTGTACCTTATGGGTGTGGATGACATAGAATTGCCTTAGCCCAGAAATCTATGTTACAGCAAAAATGAATGTTTTGCTAAATAGAAAAAACAATGGGCTTCACTTATTGTGCTTTATCATAAGCATTCTCTGACCAGGCCTTAGCATTGGCATGAAATATGTTTTAAGAACAGTGTGAGTATGGTATCACCATATATCTCCTTGATGACCCTGAGGAAGCCAGGGGATTT